>JAOYMZ010000350.1:0-41510 GCA_025802335.1 Pinguicula primuliflora | reverse complement strand
GATGGCAGGCAGTTTGCATAACCCCCCCCCCCCAATGTAGAAATAAGCCGAGGAGTTGGTAGATAGAACTTTCATAACCATTATCTGAGTTGCATCAAATATAACTGAGAATTGCAGCGATTGAACCCACATGACCCATATTGTATTAGCTACATTTGCAACCTCTTCATGAAACTTTAGTTTCTGAACCATATAGGGAGGCTTGGTGTTCAGAATTTTAGGTTCCAGTAGGACCACAAAGTCCAGTTGATGAGATTTCACAGTTCACCAGTCGTCGTTGAGAAGGTTTGTTTCCAACCCCTCTAATATTCCAGAACAATCCTTTCGTTCAAAAGGCCAAGAGTGATCCCAAAAATCTTCCAGCGCTCACTCTTTTCCCTAAGGATATTGTTGTTGAAGTTAAGAAGGCAGCATTGGCATCTATCTCTGAAGCAATGAAAGTGGTTGATAGAATTGATGCGGAACTGCAAAGTCTGGATTTGTGCACTGAAAGGGCTTCGGTGGGTAACATTACAAAGAGCAATATCAGTTAGGGGAAAGGTGTATGGATAGCAAAATAGCTCCCGGTGATCTCAAAGGAATTTGTAAATGATCAGACTATTCTTAGTTGTGAAGTAGAGGAACCTAGCACTAAAACGACGGAGAGACTGCCGGATCCTCCCCAGACAGTCATACCTGAAAATATGGATATAGTGGAAGCTCTGGAATCTAATTTTCAGAAGGTTGACCATCATAAGAGGCGTAAGAAGAAAGTAAAATTTTTGTGTACAGTGGTGACTCTGAAAGATACTGCGACTCCTCCAAGATCTAAAGTGTTGTATTGGTCTCCTGAAATGCTTGTCTCTCAGCTCGGGGAAGCCAAAGCAGATCTTGCTAGATGCATTATAGATTTTGATCTTAATCATGGGGCAGATAGTGAGGATGATGTAATCACTCATCCTGCGATATCTGATGAGTTAACTGGACTTATTGATAAGTTATCTGATATGAGGCCAGCTGCAGTTGTGCTTGCTCCTAACGTGGTCAGCGAAACTGAGATTGATGTCTCTGAGGATCTTGGTGAGGGACACCCCGAGAAGATTGAGACAAAGGCTATTGAAGCAGATAATATTCTTGGTGATAGAAATATCCCAGTGGGGCCTCTATGTGAGAATGAAACGAAAAGTAGTAAAAGTGCAACGGCGAGCTGTGCAAAAATTCACAATGGGGCTCTCCAATCTGTGCTATTTGAGGGGCAAGAGCCGAATATTGAATGACCTGCAGCAGGGGTGCCTTGTAGTGGATCTTAAAATCAAAAGGTCTGATATTTTGCATTGGCAAGCGACCTATGAGGGAAATGAAGAGATGAGGAATGACAATGAATCTGTATATGAAGGAAATGATTCAGATATAAATGCCTCAGACTTTTAAGAAAATGTGCACAAAAGCAAGGAAGGAGGATATATGAAATCAAAGAGAAAATCGCCCTCAAAAACAAAAAGGTATCCCTCCAGAAATCAGTACTCAAAATGACTAAGGACCTTTTTTGGAATATTAGAGGAGTGGGTAATCCTCTTTCGAAACGATGACTTATAAAGTTGGTCATCAGTGAGCCAAAAATTCCACGAGAACGTCTACCTTTTTTACCGAAGAAATTTAAATATGATGAGGGTGTCTCCAATTGCTCCGAAAAAGTATGAATACTATGGAAGAAGTGCATTGAAGGTGAAGTCTTTATTGACTCAGCTCAATTGATTGTTTTACGCCTCAGATTTAGTAACTATGATAAAATTTATTATGTTGGGGGAATTTATGCAAGTTGTACCCGAATCGGTAGACAAAAACTGTGGCAAGAGATTAGAACCTTCTGTCAAGCTATATCTGATCCAATCCATTTCGGTGGCGATTTTAATGTTGTTACCACTACAAAAGAGAAAAGTGGAGGCAGACCAGTTAACTTGAGTGTAATCTCTGACTTTCTTGAAGCTATGAGTGATTGTAGTTTGTCGGATGCTAGTTAAACTCGACAGGACTTTACCTGGTGCAACAATCGTAAAAGTATAGTTAGAATTTACAAACATTTGGACAGAATTCTGTTATCTGAAAGTTGGTTAATGGAGGCTCCCCGAGTTCAAGTTACTCATCTACATCGCGGCGTGTCTGATCATGCTCCTCTTTTGATGGAAATGGTGTCTAATTCTAATCGGGTCACGGGCAGATTTCAATTCCATAGATATTGGCTCGCACATTCGGACTTTATGAGAGTGGTAATAGAATCATGAAACTCAGTTCATCTGCGATCTGATCCAGCTCAGATCGCCTGCAATAAGTTGAAACAGTTACGAAAAAACCTGCGAGAATGGAATAAATCAGTCTATGGGAATGTGTTTGCAAATCTGAAACTTGCTGAAGATGCTCTTAAACAGGCTGAGATTGTCAGTGATACTTCGGAAAATAATTCTGACAGACTTTCTTTATTTGAAGCTCAACAACGCTATGAACAATGCCTTCTTTCAGAAGAGATATATTGGAAAGAAAAAGAGAGGATAAAATGGATGCAAGAGGGGGATAGAAATACTGCTTTCTTTCATCGGATGGTATCTAGCCGGCGAAGTAGAGCTACTAGAATTGCCATTCCTTTGGCAGACGAAGATTTTGTTCCCTCAGCTGAGATTCCTGGCCTAATGATTGAGCATTTTAAAAATGTCTTAACGGCTGAGCCAATAGTAATGTCTCATCAACTGTTGGGTAATATTCCAAACATCGTTTCTGAAGAGATGAACTCTGAATTGGCTGCATGGCCCGAAAAAGATGAAATAAAAACTGTTGTTTTTGCTATGGATAGTGAGAGTGTACCAGGAGCGAATGGCTCTTCTGGCTCCTTCTTTCATCATTGCTGGGATATAGTAGAAAATGACCTGGTAAGATTGGTGCACTATTTATTTGTTGGGAATGACTTCTCCCGTGCCATTAACTGTACATTGTTGTGCCTTGTACCCAAAGTGTCCATACCAGGCAGCATGAATGATCTACATCCCATAAGTTTGTGTAACTTCATGAGCAAGATGGTCACAAAAATTCTGGCGACCAGACTTTCAAAAATCCTGCCAGAAATAATTTCGGAACAGCAATTAGGCTTTGTGAAGGGTCGATTGATTTTTGATAACACTTTATTAGCCCAGGAATTATTGCAATCTTTGTATAGGCATCATGAAGGTCCGAACGTGGCTATCAAACTGGATATGTCCAAGGCTTTTGATCGTATATCTTGGATATATCTTATTCGGGTCCTCAGAGCTTTTGGCTTTTCAGAGACATTTATAGATTATGTGTGGAGATTCATTTCGCAAAACGGGTTCTCTGTTATGTAGAATGGATAGATCTATGGCTTCTTCTCTTCTACACGAGGGATCAGGCAAGGTGACCCCCTCTCCCCTAGCCTCTTCGTTATTGCATCAGAGGTTTTTAGTAGAGGGCTAAACCAACTAATCATAAAGAAGAAATGGTGCTCATATAAGGTTTCAAGTGGCTGTCCTAGTATATCACACTTAGCATTTGCTGATTATCTTCGCATGTTTACAAGAGGAACCCAGAGAACTTTAATTGAAGTCTTTGCATTAATTCGAGACTATGAAAACATGTCTGGGCAGAAAGTGAATCTGCAAAAGAGTAATTTCTTTGTCTCTAAAAAAGTTTCTGATGCCAAAATTAATGAGACCACTGCCTGGACTGGCCTAACTCATGGTGCATTGCCTCAAACCTACCTTGGTATTCCTCTGTATCAAGGGAGAAAGAAATCCTGCCTATTCTTCCCTCTTATTTTGAAGGTTAAGAAACGAATAGATGATTGGAGGAATAAATATCTTAGCATGGGGGGCGGACTTTTATAGATCCGGCATTTTCTCTCAAGTTTGCCAATTTACTAATTTCTGACACTGGCTCCTAGTAAGTTTGTATTGAGCAAGCTTGAATCTATTTTCGCTAACTTTCTATGGGGGGATGAAAATGGAAAGCACAAGACTCACTGGATTGCTTGGAAACACAGTGTGCTTGCCCAGTGATGAAGGGGGTCTATCTGTTCGTCGGCTATATGATATCTGCTATGCAACATCTATGAAGCTGTGGTGGTTGTTTATGGAGGGGAAATCATTACGGGGAAAATATACAGCTGTTAAGTATGGAGACAGATATGGAAAAGACTGCTGGAGGTAAGAGATCTGATGGTTGAGCACACTCGTTGGCTAATTCGAGATGGTGCAGCTGTTAATATATGGTGGGATAAGTGGATCACTGATCAGATTCTTGGTGCTTCTTGTGCTATAAACAACACGGAGGCGATAGTGCAGTCTATTATATCACACCTGCAATGGGATCTGGCTGGTTTAAACCTACCAAATGAGACCAGAGACCAAATCCTGATTGCTGATCGAATTGAAGCTCATGATAGACCAGTGTGGGAACCTAGTAGAGAAGGTTTTTTCAGCTTCATGGGGGCTTGGAATTTGGTGAGACACAAAGCAGTCAAGAGTAGGAAATTCCATCAAATTTGGGACCCGAACATCCCTCTAAAATTTAGCTTGACAGTGTGGAGAGCTATTAATAATGCACTGCCTGTAGACGACTGTGTTCGCAGAAGAGGGATTCAGCTTGCATCGTGCTGTCTTTGTTGTGCTTCCAACAAACAAGCGGAAACAGTTGATCACCTATTCTCGTACAGTGAGCTGGCTCAAATTGTTTGGACGGAGTATGAATCGAAGTTTTATATACCTCATGCTCTGGTATCTTTGGAAAGCAGAATAAATCAATGGAACTCGTATTCATGAGGTGAGGTTTTGAAGTACTGCAGAAAGATCACTCCAATTATTATCTGTTGGTGTATATGGAAATTGCGATTCAAAGCACACTTTAAATCATCCCCCGTTAGTCCTACTTTCGTGGTGAAAGAGATCTTCTCACAAATTGGAGATACTCTGAAGCTCTCCAAGAAACTTCACATTACAAACTGGGATGAGCACAAAATTCTGGCGGAAGCAGGTTTCGTCTTCCCTGAGCCTACAATTAAACAGAAACATCACAGGAAATGGGTGGCACCTGAGCTCCACAGCCACCAGTTAAGTCTTGCAGTCTACTCAACAAAGGAGCAAACGGGCATGGGGGGATTCTTAGATCATCTACTGGTGTGGTAACTTCTACTTTCTCAGCTGTTTTTCCAGATCCTCTAACAGACTTGGAAGCTCTGAAGGTTGGTGTGCTGCGCTCTATCAATCAGTCAATCTCCGTAGAAATTGGAATTTCGAGCTCACTGAGTTATCTGATAAAGTGCAAGGATAATAACTGTCCATGGAAGGACTTTACTCAATATCTTCAGATGAAGAGATTGATCCAGAGACATCCTCACATATCGGTTGTTAAGGAGACCGATTATGCTGCTTTTTTGCTGGCCAAATGGAGTCATGGACACGGTGATCATAATTTCTCCGCTGAAATAGAACTGCCTGAGCGCATTCAGGCAGAAATACTTCTGGACAGAAAGTTTGTACCACTGGCGACACCTCATATTTTATAACGAAAAGTAAATGCTCGCAGCGGTGTGGAAACAGATGAAAAAAGGAGGCATAGGATGATACTGGAGGGAGTTCCAACCAACTGCTCAACAAACTTCTTTCGGGGGTGACAAGCTAGTTCTTTAGCTTAGCACCTCCGATAATGGTACAACTAATACTTCCTCTACTCTTATTTTCCTTTAAAAATCTCTCCATTGCTCAGATATCTTATATGTAAACTGCTTGTTGATGTGGATGGAAAACGAGAGCCTATAACTGGGCGATACATGGTGGAAAAGGTGATGTAAATTTACTCTTGGCGGGACTTTGTGAGGAAGACATGATGATGAAGTCAAACTCTAAATAATGCAACATGAAGGAGAGATGTGTCCTATTGCTGTTTTCCCTTTTATGGAGGTGACAAGCTAGACTATTAGCTAACACCTCCGGTAGAGGTACATTTGCTAATGCTGTCTACCTTATCGTATGATCAACACCTCTTTGCCTTAAATTTGGCTGTACTAATCCCTCTATTTTCATACTCGGAAAAATGCTTGTTTCAAATATGCTTGTACGCAAAATGACAATGCAAGTGTCTGCTGGTGTGGAATGATGCAACAAGCCAGAAGAAAGCTTACTAGGGACGTGTGTTGACATTACTGCAAACATACTTGATATTCAGAGGTGGCGAGCTAAATTGTTAGTTTTCCCCCTCCGGCACAGGGGCATGATGACGATGTTTGAGGGAAAGGAGCTTTGCACCTATTCTGATGATGGAGATGGTTTCCCTCTATAAAAATGAGATTGTTGCTGGTGTGGAATGATGACACAAAACCAGCAGAAGACTAAGTGGAGGAAGCTGAACAGTACAATTTATGGAGGCTTTAACAGCTCAAAGACCGCCACGCAAAAAGAAGAAAAAAGCTGGTGCAGGATAATGTCTTCTTGGATGCTTATAACTGGTCCTTCGCATTCCTATATACTAGCAAATAGAGGACTGGAGCAAAAAATCCTCCGATTGAAGTGAAGAGGGCTGTACAAATAGGTGAAGCATCTAAAAAACCAGCGAAAAAAGGGAACCTCTTGTAGCTAAAGTTGCTTTGTTTCTCTTGATAATACTCCGACTTTTTTCCATTAATAAAATTTGCTTTTCTTAAAAAAAATATATATTTTTAATAATTTTATGTACCAATAGATCTCATATACACTCCTCAGTCCTCACCAAAAATATGTCGGTCTCAAGGCCCATTAGAAAACTTAGTGGCCCATATATTTTCTGGGTTTCAGCGCCATATGGCCTTTTCAAGTTCGGCTTCATTATTATAAGAAAAGAAAAAACAGAAGATGGCCCAAACACTCAACAGAGACGCTAGACTAGAAGAGATGGCTGAAGTGCAGAGAAGGCCGGGGAGGGGTCTACCACCGCCTCCACCGCGAGGGCCACCACCTCCCACCGCGAAGCAATTCTTGCCCCGACTTGAACCAATTGACAGAGAGAAGGTTCTAGATATCTTTATATTTTTCTCTCTCCTCTTGTTGTATGTGTGGTGACGCGAATTCTTTGTTCGTGTATGTGTCTTCACCCTAGTTATCAGCTGAGTGCTTGATTTATTGTTCGTATTTGCTTATCCAGTATACGCTGTCTGGTACTTTAAAGGAATGCCTGTTCTAGGGCGTGCGATTATAGCGATTTAGGGTTTTGATTTTTGGAAATGTATTTGAGTTACTGCCCCAAACTCGTGCTAATGACTCATAATGTTATGCTGGGTTTCGAAGGATAAAGCTGAAGTATGGTTGTAGAGAAGTGCTAAGCACCACCTTCCCACCACTTGTAGGATGATCATCCAATATATGTTGTAATGAATTTTCCAACACCCATTTGGGTGCGGGCACATTACTGATTAGTGCAAAAGTGGTGTCGTATAGCATTTTCCATGTTTGGCATTGTCAATTACTGATGTGGTGAATCTGTTTTTCTGATTATGTGGAATATTTCGGTTGGCCTTCATGTTTATCATTTTTGCTAATTAGTTATTTCCTTTCTTCCTTACATCGTTCGAAACAAATTCACAGCTTACGTTGTCTCTTTTTTCTATGGTTTTTGTTTCTGACCGTGTTTGTTGCTTGCTCATTGTTGCACAGACATGCCCACTCTTGCTTCGTGTTTTCACCAAGGTATGCCGTACATCTTGTAGAAACTTTATTTTGGTTTTGTATTACTCATACCTTGGCTATTGATTCTTCAACAAACTTGACAGACTGGTGGCCATCATAGTGATGAAGATTTTAAAGAGAGAGGCAAAGAACCAAAAGATGAGGTTCAAATATACACTTGGTTGGATGCAACTCTACGTGAATTAACTGATCTGGTATGTAAAGGTCTAGTGTTTCTTCTAATAATCTATTGCTGTTTAAATCGTATATATATTTACATCCAGTAACTTGAACTCGTTTCAGTTGGCATTTTAGAATGATTAATGTATACAGCTAAAGTTTCTTTCAGGCATCTATATTTAGATTTTTACAAAATCGTATCATCAGGTCTTTGAGTGTAAATGCCACCTTCCTCTACTGATCATTTATGTTTTTTTTGTAAATGATGAAGATTTCGAATACCTGTTCCAATGAAATTTTTCGTCAGTTCTCACTAGTATGGTATGCTTTACGACCCGGTCAATCATGAACTGTCAACATTGGTTAATGCTGCACGGTTGATGCTAGTATACGTACCTTTACATGTTTCCCACATCGCTCACGCTTCTACACTCTTCAGGTTAAAGAAGTAGCTCCTGAAGCAAGAAGAAGAGATGCCCTTCTTTCCTTTGCTTTTGTATATCCTGATAAACGCGGTCGTTTTGTGGTTCGAGAGGTAAACCTCGTTTATAGATGGAAATGCGTAGTTTCCTCTTTTCCTTTCCTTACATATCCTTTGGATTTCCTGCCATGTCTAATGGCGATTGGTCGCTAATTTATTCCTCAAATAATGGCAAATAGCCTGGACATGTTCTGTTTCCGGGCCAACTTGTGCATTTTAATTATGTTTTTATTCTAAATCCTCTGTATAAGGTTGGGAGGACCTTATCTTACCCCAATGGGAGGCGACCAGACAGTGGGAGCAAAACGTTGGGTGATCTTAAATTTATGGTAATCCTACCTACTTCCCTTCAATTGAGTCAATTTCTACACTACGAAGTCTCCACTTTGACGATGACTCTGAGTTGGCTATATTTTCCATATTCAGATTGGCGACTATTTGGACGTGGCTATTCTAACGCAGTAGAGGAAAACTGGTCTCTTTTCTCACTTGGTGGTTTTCTACAGCGTCATCTTTGTGAGATAGTAATATCTTTTTGTCAAATGTGCCTAGTATGATGTGGGCTTTAGCGTATCCTCTAACTGTACTGCATGAACTGCTAATTGTGGAGAGTTGAATGATGAAGGCGAAGAACACTGGGTTGTATGTTGGATTAATTGTTCCAAGAAGGATTGTTTTTTTTGGAATTTTTAGAGTAAGTGATTATCATAAAATTTGGTTGATATAATTTAATTAAATAAACTTTTTTTTCCAAAAAAATAAAGTTAATAAAGATGATAAATCGTTAGTACTGAGAACAGTTATTTCGTTTTTCCGAAATTATTGGGAATTCGAAAAAATGGGATGGTTCCGGTGCTGGAAATTCGGCTCCCGTCGAGTATCGGGACGATTTCGGGTACCATATACCTTTATCGGGATATACCCGATAAGGATTTAATTAAAATAAAAAATAAAAGAAATTAGAAAGAAAAATTCGGGATTCAGTCCCTTATCGCGATAGTAACAGCCCCTTATCGGGTATTTTCCCGAAAAGGGACCGTTCCCGTCTCGAACCGATACCCGCATTCCCGAATTTCGGGAATGCGGGTATTCGGGACGGTTTCGGTACCAAATTTTCGGTATCGAACCTTAACGGGACGGTAACGGGTATGGCTAATACCCGTACCGTTTCCCCGTATATCCACCCCTAATGATCACATCGGAAAATGATATGGAGCAAGAAAATTTTGACAAGAAATTTGAAAGAAATTTTCAGTAGGTTGCTAATATTTTTGGAATCCTTACATCGAAATCTCTCAGGAACTAGTCTTAAATTTTGCTTTTGGCACTCGTAACAAACCGTTTAAGGCTAGGGTTAAGTTTGTTGCTCTGAAAATGTTTATGTAATATGGTTTTAATTTTTTGGGTGTCGAAACCGCCAAAATCAGAATCTATAATTGGTTCCTGAAAGATTTTGACGCAAAGATTCTACAAATATTGACAGAATTTTTTTCGGCTACCCAAAATTGCCGAAAATGCCCAGAAAATCTCTTTTAAATTTCTTCCAAAATTTATTGCTCTATGTCATTTCCGGACTATATCTACCTAAAATAGGTATATCGAATTTTTTAGGGAAATTCTACTTTGAATAACTCCTCTTTTTTTAGCAAAGTCTACTTTGCCTAAGGGAAATGGTAAGTGTACTTATTTTTTTATACATAATAATAATTAAGTACAATGCATAAAACGACGTCGTTTTGTTTAAAAAATGTGTATTTTTATATAAAACAACATCGTTTTACTACGTATACTTAATTATGTATAAAAATAGTAAATATACGTAACATTGGTCTTTGCATAACTCTGATTAAGAAAAATTAAACACCGATCAAGAAACAAATTTGCGAAACTGGATTTAATTAAATATATAACTAAAATCGCGGAGCACTGTCACATTCACGGAGGGGAAGAATGACACGACGTCGTTTCTGGGACGAACCAGTCCCGTTTTCCCCTCAATCGTCCCCGATGCTTTAAACAAGTATCATCCTCATTTATGAACTACATTTAAGGAACCTGATCGTTTACCCAAGATCTGCTTCAGTATTCTCTCGTTTGTTTGCCATTTTCATCTATGCTTGGGTTTGTTTCCGCTATCTCGATATATGTGTATTTCTTGACGTCGATTTATTGAAGGTCTATGACCGGACATGGATATTCAGAGGAGATCATTTTCTGGCTTGGGCGTCCACAGGAGTAGTAGAGGCAATGGATCTCGATTTCCAGTTGCTGTTCTCATCTTCCTTTTCTCGTTTCTTACTTTCTTAATGTTGGTCTTTGGCCGCGGTCTCTCTACCGCTGCTTCCTCCGGTGAGTTTACATAAAATTTGGTTTCGTAAGTGTTTGGGTTACCTGGTGGTTTCAGTGAGGATTTCGGATTTACCGCTTGTCTGTTTCTGAGGGAAAACGAAGCGTTAGCGTTGTATTACTAATTGCATATTGCTTGTGGTTAGTGGAGAATTGTGCAATTATAAGAGAGTTCATAGAATTTAACAAAATCCTGTATTGGGATTTATTTAATTGGGCAAGTAGTATCTTTTGGTTTCGAAATGGTTGTTGAGATACTGGGAGATGTTTGTACCTATTTAGAGCTAATTAGCACCCGGATTCGCACACAGTGTTTCAAATGGTGTCTAAGCGTCATGCTGCCTTCTTATTGAACATCCATAGGGATCATGATATGAAAGATATAAATTAGTCTAAATCTACTCCAACCATCTAGTGCAAGTTATACAATTGTGTTATTTTGGTCGTTTACCCCATCTATAACTTTGCTTCATGGGAGCTAATTGTCGATGCTGTCTGATTACTCTTCATGAAGAAAACATGAGTGTTAAATAATAATGAATCTTTGTTTGGTCCAACTAGTTGTTGCTACTTTGTGGACAGCTTAAGCTTAAAGTGTTCATGTGGTTTCCCTGACAGAATGCATTTAAATATAATGTATTATTAGTATGTCTCTGATCTTATCTCTCTTTGCTCATTAAAGCTAGTCCAGCCTCTGTTGTTGTTGTTTCGGGACTCTGAAGGATAAGAAATTAGTAAATGTGCGGGTTCTGGGTTTGATCAATCGAGCAACTTTATTTTAGAAGGATCAGTGTCTGGAAGAATTATCTTTGCAGGTGCCCATAACAGGTCAATAAGTAGCTGCTTCCAATGCTACTAATGAAGACTTTTCCTAGCCCTGCTTTCTGTCAATTTGAAATGGTCATATGCTAAAAGATGGTCTAATTGCATTTGACGCTTAACCTTCTGGTTTCAAATTAATGTATATCAGTGGTTAAAATTATCGTCCTTTTGGTCCCAGTCCTCAGGAATAGCTAACTATGCTTCTGACCCTTGAGTTGCTATGTTCCGATCAATATATATGCACCTCTCACTTAATAATCACATTCTCCTGTTATTCTTTTAAAAATGTACGTCTCTCTCCTGCAGGTGAAAATGAATCATCACTTGTTTCTAGCGTACAGGTATAACTTCTCTAGAGAATAAATTATTTTTGCTAGTCTTAAATGAAATTTATAGTTAAGTAAGAACCTACTGCCTTATATAGGATCGAACCTGGAGACAGAAGCTAGCAATGCAGCATCTTAAATCTTTTTTCACAAAAGAGGTAAATTTCTATGGACTTGAAAATGCTCTAAAACTGTTATTTGTAATATTTACTAACTTGACTTTGTTTTAGGTGGTTGATATTTTTAAATCGGGCACAGATGATTTGGGGCCATTTAGTGCTGAATATATCCGAAACAATTTGTCTGCATCTTGGAAAGTAGGCAATGACACTGCCACTTCGACCGAGGTCAGAATCGCGTTGATCTTGCATCTTATAATATTTTTGTCTTAGGAAAATCTCCCAAACGTATGCTGAATCTTTTATTTTCTTCGATGGCAATTTGAAGTCTGCTGGAGTAGCATCAATGCTTAAGGAAGACACAGCCAAGGAGTACGTTTCAAATGGTAAAGTTCTAGTGATTAGGGAGTTGCAATACTTGGTCTCCAGATGCTCCAATAATTCGACTGATATAGTAAGTCTGTGCAGGGGAGCATTCTGTTTCTCTCGAGACTCCAGATATACAGTCTAGAAGAGTAAGTATCAGAATTTTCCAGCATATTTTTTCCTATATTGTTCTATCATTGAAACTTCTTGGGGAATCAGATTCTTTTGTGGTCCTTTCACCAAAAGCGCAACAATGACAATATCCTATAAATTTCAAATATCTTCTCCTACACCTTGTGTTCTTGGATAGTTTATAGCATTACTTATGCAATGCACTCTGCAGAAATTGAGGGAGAAAAGACGTGAAAAACGGGCAGCATACATGTTAAAGCAAGACAATGAAGTGATTGTAAAACTTGAAAATGCCGCCATTAATCGCTCGAAATCAGTAGAATCGGCAATTCTTGGCAAGTACAGTATATGGAGGAAAGAAAATGAAAACGAAAATTCTGATTCGACTGTTCGGTTGATACGTGATCAAATGATAATGGCGAGGGTTTATATAAGCCTTGCAAGGATTAAAAATAAGCTTGATTTGGCAACTGAACTGCAAAACCGTCTTAAGGAAAGCCAGCGCTCTTTGGGAGATGCTACTGCTGATTCTGATTTAAACCACAGGTACTGAATTTTTTGTCTAAATGGAGTACAAGCTTGTTTTGTTGTTTGATTATTTTGAAATGGATACATTTATTTCAATTGCCAGTGCATCAGAAAAAATTAAGTTGATGGGGCAAGTACTGTCTAAAGCTAAAGAGCAATTATATGACTGCAACCTGGTCACAGGGAAGCTAAGAGCCATGCTGCAATCTGCTGATGAGCAAGTCAGGACTCTGAAAAAACAGAGCACATTCCTCAACCAACTTGCTGCGAAGACAATTCCGAACGGGCTTCACTGTTTATCCATGCGTTTGACTATAGACCACTACCTCCTTCCACCAGAGAAGAGGAATTTCCCTGGGAGTGAGAATCTGGAAAATCCGAATCTTTACCACTATGCCCTCTTTTCTGATAATGTTCTTGCTGCGTCAGTAGTTGTCAACTCAACCGTCGTGAATGCAAAGGTTGTGCATTTTTTGTTTCCCGTACCTTGTTTTTCCCCATTTTCAGATGTTGGATACAGACTTAATTTGCGCGTCACTGCTTTACTCGAGTTGGCCATGACTCTTGCTACTAAAATCTTAAAACTGTGACAACCTGTCCTAATTCTCAAATTTTAAATATGCTTTAAACTTTGATATGATTGTACTAAATAGTTCCATGCTTTTGGTGTGCTGGTGAGCAATGGAAAATGATTATAGGATTTATGTCTTGAATTTTTTTGGCTTGCAGGAACCTGAAAAACATGTTTTCCATCTTGTTACTGATAAGTTGAACTTCGGTGCGATGAATATGTGGTTTCTGTTGAACCCACCTGGTAAAGCTACTATCCATGTAGAAAATGTTGATGAGTTCAAGTGGCTCAACTCATCCTATTGCCCAGTTCTACGTCAGTTGGAATCTGCTACCATGAAAGAATACTATTTCAAGGCAGCACATCCCACAACGCTTTCAGCTGGTTCTTCTAACCTCAAATACAGGAACCCAAAGTATCTTTCAATGCTCAACCATTTAAGGTTTTATTTGCCTCAGGTTTATCCGAAGTTGGATAAAATTCTCTTCCTGGATGATGACATTGTTGTTCAGAAGGACTTGACAGGGTTATGGTCAATAGATCTTCATGGAAAAGTAAATGGTGCAGTTGAAACCTGCGGTGAGAGCTTTCACCGGTTCGATAAGTACCTAAATTTTTCTAATCCTCATATTGCCAAAAACTTTGACCCCAACGCATGCGGATGGGCATATGGAATGAATATTTTCGATCTCAAGGAGTGGAAGAAGAAAGATATTACCGGCATATACCACAAATGGCAGAATATGGTAGGTTTTTTTTTGGCTCTACAGCTACTTGTAGTATCTTCATCGTGTGCTAAACTTTTATAGCGTGGATATGATCCAATATACATCTGCCAAAAGTATTCAGAGTTCTTTGTTTTGTTTGTATCAGAATGAAGACAGGGTGCTCTGGAAGCTTGGGACACTACCACCAGGTTTGATGACGTTTTATGGGCTTACGCATCCACTTGCAAAGACATGGCATGTGCTTGGGTTGGGTTACAATCCAAGTGTTGATCGGTCTGACATCGAGAATGCTGCCGTCGTACATTACAACGGGAATATGAAACCGTGGCTAGAGCTAGCAATGACAAAGTACAAGCCATATTGGGCTAGGTACATAAAATTCGACCACCCGTATGTGCGTAACTGCAAACTAAGTGAGTAATACAAGGATCAAATGCGAAGCCGGACGGTCATGCTGGTTTTCGGAAAAATGAACAGGTATGAACCAGTTGATCTTCTGAGTAAGAGCCTGAGGTCTTCTTGGTCAAGGCAAGCTTCCTTTAGGCCGTACTTGCACCACTTTTTCGACTCTGTGATGCAATTGAATTCAGTTCGTTGAATCATATTCTTGAATATGAGAATCTCTTCCTTTTTCACCCGTCCCATGTTCATCCGTTTGTATCTCTATTGGCGATGTTCATGTTGCTATAGTTGAATTCTCAGATCATACATACAACACGTACATTCTTCTCACCTTGTTTTTTTTTTTTGGGATAAATGAGTGATTCCATTAACAATCAAAACCAGGATTCTTCTTACCTTGTTTCATTTGATAGTTTAACAAGACTTGCCAGGTCTCTATTTTTTTTTAGCTAATATGAAAATTTTATGCTGCTGCTTTCCGGAATATTGGAAGTTGAAAATGTACCTTGCTATATATGATATATTTTGATTCCAAATCAACGCTTTAGAGTTTGATTGAGAATTTTTCTACTGGCATCAAATGAGTTCGTGCGGGTTGTGCTCAAATCGTGCCGCAATCACCTCTGCCCCTCTTCATCAAAACAAAGTAGCTCAGCAGTGAGCTTGAGCTAGCTTTGCTATGTTGCAATAAAAAATGGGACTAATAAGCACAAAAACACAACGTAGCAACATAATATTCGTTCAAGTGGTAACACATACTTAATGGTCATCTAATTACATTTTGTCATTTTGTATTCTTGCTTTTCTTGTGGTTGGTTTTTCTTGAGGTATAGTTTTTTCGCGGTGAGCGGTGCACGTTTTTTTTTTTGCCGTGCACGTTTCAATGTGGAGGATTCAATAATTTTACTATTAAAAAAAGAAAAATGATAAGGGAAGTGAAAATTTGAGTAGGAAAATAGTAAGAAAAATACATGACAACATATTATTGGATAACCATTAATTGTGGGTCATCCCATAACCTATGGTATGCTGTCAAATGTGTTATTGTGTTTTTCATGTACAAATTTTCACTCCCCCTATCATCATCCTAAAAAAAACCTCTCCACTCTTCACACCAAACAACAAAAAAAATAAATAAAAGGAGTGGTAAAAATTAAACTTTTCAATTTTAACTTTTAAAAAAAATTAACTTGAAAAAAATATTTTAATTATTTATTTTGGAAAATAAAATGTGTACAAATATATATATGGGACAAATTCCCAAGTCTAAATTTTTGCCACAATTATTACCCTCATCCATTGAGATCTAATGGCTGAGATATTATTTGATAAATTAAAATGATAAACAGTCACCTGACTGTGTTCCTCTTCTCGTACCCTTCGTTGACGAGAAGGCATATCGATTCTTCATCCACTACCTCTTCGGTCCTGTTAGCAACTTTTACTGAAAAGCTGATTTTGACTTTTGAGGGAGCTTTTAAAAAAAGGAGCTTTTATAAGGAAGTTATAAAGTGTTTGCAGTGGGGGCTTTACTGTGGCAAAATTTTAAAAAATAGAGTGACAAAATTGATATAATACGAAGAAATTTTTGGACATTTTGGTATTATCGATTTGTATATAGACAAAATTATCTTAAAAGTGAATTTTTAAATAATTACAAAATTGCCACTGCCTTAAGCCTCGTAGAAGCTACTCCAATGGAGCTTTTGGTTTTTGGGCTTTTGGTAGCTTTTCCACCGCCAAAAGCCAAAATCGCAAACACTGTAAAAAGGACTTCTTCGTAGGCAGAGGCTGTCGTGAAGTTATCTTTCATGGAGCAGTTCCAAATAAGCCGGTCTGGTCCGGCTGAGTTGTCTGGAGGAGGGATGGCTTTTATTTCATCACCAGCTGCCCCAAAAGATGTGGGGCTATTCGTCGTATGTGCCAGCTACCTGCACTTAAAATATACGAAGAGGTTAATGCGCTTAGATTAGGGGTATTAGCTGATGAATGAATATGATCACACAGAATAGTCCCTGATGGTAGCCATCTATCTGCCCAGAAAGCAAAACGACGACCATCACCTAACTGCCAAGACAGGCCAGAGCAGAAAGTGTTCCAAATATGTTGTAACTAGGCCTAGGCATTCGAAATTCGGTTGGAATTTGGAATTCGTTCCGAAATTATTTTGAAAGCCAAACTGCCATCTCGATCCGTTCCGTATTACCATTCAGAATTCGAAATTCGGAATGCCCAATATTTCGAAATTCAGAATCCAAATGCCCAACCCTAGTTGTAACTGCTTGTAAAGTGGTGAACCAGCTTTGACTGGGAGGTTCCTTGATAAATCCACATCCTGAAGGTTATATTTGGCTATGAATATGTGTTTCCAAGGTTTGGGCTGGTTGGATACCAGATCCCATGCTAGCTTTAAGATCAGAGCAATATTATGGTCATTCATACGTCGGATGCCTAGCCCCCCTCTCCCTTTTGGTTGGCACACTACGGGCCAGGCGACCTGATGAGATTCCCTTTCTCCTGTTGTTTCAAACCAGATGAAGGATCTTGTGATTTTGTCAATATCAGCAAATGTAGATTTTGGCAAAATTTTAGATTGCATCACATAAGTTGGTAGGCCGCCAAGGACTGTTTTGCATAGAGTTCTTCTTCCTGCCATGGAGATTCTTCGTGCATTCCAAAAATTGGCTTTTCTTTTGATCTTTGGAACCAACTTTGTGAAGTGCTCCCTCTTTGGACGACTTGTGTGAAGGTCAGCACTTAGATACGTGCCAAATGAGTCAGACTCCTGGATGTTCAGAACATTACAAATCTCCTACTTTTCAACTTGTGAGAGGTTATTTGGCAGGAGAATGCTAGACTTCTCAGCATTTATCTTCAGGCCATAATGGGTAGCAAAGATACTCAGGATGTTTCTCAGCTTGAGTATGAGAAGCTTCACCAAACAACACTAGGTCATCCACGAACATGATATGGAATACTTGAAATTGTTGTGGACAAAAAACCATTAGTTTCCACCGTGATTGAGCTACCAAGGAGTTGATCAAGTGAGATAATCTTTCCATACATAACTCGAAGATGTATGGTGAGATCTAGTCGCCTTGACGTACTCCCCTGGACGGCTTGAAACTATCCCCTCGAATTCCATTCCATAATACTTGGAGACTACAACTAGCTAGCGAACTTAGGATGAGTTTGCTCATATCTTGTGCAAGGCCTGTTAATTCCAGGGTGTCCTTGATAAAGTTTCACTTGATCGTATCAAACACCGTGGATAAATCCATTTTAACCGCCATCCATCTGTGTTTCTTTCTTGGTATTAGTGTAGTGTGTATTGCCTCTTGGACTGCTGCAATGTTTTCAACTATGTGTCGTCCCTTGATGTAGTTAGTCTGTGTCCAGAGGGTTAGCTCTGGCATTACTTTGCTCACTCGGTTGCCTATGACCTTGATTATGATTTTGACTCCGACATTCTGTAAGGTAATAGGTCTGAAGTATGCTGTTTAGGTTGGAGGTTTCACTTTTGGTATAAGCACGATGACTCCTTTGTTGATCAGGAGGTCTATCACTCCGGTTGTGAATGAGTCTAGGACCATGGCACATATCCCCATAGCCACCACTTCCCAGTTGTGTTGATAGAACGATGGGTTCAATCCATCCAGACCTGTGCATCCATATCAAATGTAGCCTTTCGAATTTCTTCCATCGTAACTTGCTGAGTTAGAAACTGAATGGAGGAGGCAGCTAAGCGTGAGAAAGAGTTTGGTGGAGGGTATAGCTCTGGAGGTTGTACACTTCTGTCCTGATAAAGTTAAGAGTAGAAATTCATGATCTCTCTCATTATGTGGGACAGATCTGTGGTCCATTCACCAGTCGATAGTTGCAATTTCTGTACCACTCTTCGATCTATTTTGGTTCGATGCACAGCATGAAAGGTTTTTGTATTTCTATCTTCGTCTATCATCCAAGGAGCCCTCTTATTCAGAAGTTTAAGTTCGAAATCTTGGGACAGGACCTCGTCTAACTGCATGCAAAGTCTGTCCTCCAGATGCATTAATCCCAGGTGTTTCCCCTGACCTTGCAAGCACAGTATTCCTTCGATTCTGCCCAGGATTCTCCTCTTTCGTTTATTCAGATCCCCGAATATTCTTTTCCACTCTTCAATGCGGCTAGTGAAATTTTCCAGAAGCTCTGTGTAAGGTTTATACGTACTCCATATACTTTGCAGCCATTTCTCCCATTCCGGATGTAGTTCCCAACATGTGAGATAATGAAGAGTTGAAGGTTTTTCCATGATCTGTTGAGATTTTGTTAAGGTGACTAATAGATATCTAATGGAAATAGAAGAAAGCTGCTTGATCGCACTCTAACCTTTCAAAACATAGTCCTCTTTTTTTTTCCTCAATTAATAAATCTTTTTTTACCAAAAAAACAAAGGGGCCGCTTCATTTCCTCCCGTGACTTTTTTTTTTGGTAATTAATATGTATTTCATTGAAAAATAGAAGTATATACATATTTACACAATTTCTTCCAGATGACATTTCCTCCCGTGACTACAGAAAGATTATCGTCATCCCCTCCTCTTCCGTCATGTGTCATTCCCGTCGCTTTCAAACTTCGAAATCGGATAGAATTTCTTTTCGGAGGGTATTTCCGTCTTTCACGCTTATTCTTTTATCCGATTACGGGATTAAACCGTTGGATCATTAATCGGATCTCCCTCCCACCCGCTAATCACTGGATGATACCTTGCTTCGAACTGGTAATCACGCTCTCACTTCAAGGAAGGAATCTCATCTCTCTCCCTTTTTAGCCTTTTCTCCACCTCACATCACTATTTATCCGCTCCTTCTCTCGTCGGTTCATTAAGAGGATCGATTTCCAACTGCTCTCACCACTCGTCACACACACTTTAATCGGCCGCGATCGGGTTCGGGTTTGCTTTCGTTCTGATCTAAGAAAAATTGTTTTGGTGTTTCGTGATCTGGATAACTGCTTATCTCTTGTTGGAGGGGAACGTTCTTCAGTCTCGAGCTCGTTGGAGGGTAGATCTAAGGTTGAAACTCTACTTTATGACCTTCTCGATCCGATAATACTGACCTGATCGGAGTCGAGTTTTTTTTTTTTAAAAATTATGGTTTTTAAGTTATGGATCTTTTTCTCTGATAATATTTTATTTATTTATTTTGATGTAGCCCAATCATGTAGTGGTTGTATTCAGGATAGGAGTGATAAGTTTGATAAGGTTGCCTGAAATGAAGATTTTATATTCAATACCCTGAAATCAAGTATCCACAGTGGAAGAAAAATTCACGAAACCTATATTGAACTTTTGTAATTCAATAATTTTTATGTGTGCACTGGATCGCGACTGATTTGTTACCGGATGCTCTTTTCTCCAAAGCATTTGGGATGGGTTCTCTACAAGGTCCAGTTATCTGTCCTGTTGTTCGAGCAAAACAATCTAGAGTATACTCGATGCCCATTGATTCATCGCTGTTGAAGACTAAGTTCTCAAGGAGTGAATTCTGGGGGATCAATGGATTCAGATGCAGCAGGAGCAATGTGGGCTGCAGTCAAAAATTGAGGAAATGCGACCCTATTCAGTGTAGTTTCAGCTCATCTTCCAATGGTAATGGTAACACTGCAGGAAATTCCAAGGAGAATGATGCAGACTACGTGAATTCAAGTGTTGTTGAAGCTGGTAATAGTTCTTTTAGAACTTTTTCCACACTTCATCGGGTTGTTTGAATTTTAGCTGTATGTTTTCATCCATATATACAGAATTGACATTGGACGTTTGTGTGAATTGAGAATTCAGTCGGAGATGTGTGCATCTTAGTGACTGTGTTCATGACTTGCAATTCTTTTTTGCTCTTGATAGTTGAGGTGAGTAGTGGCCCTGGTGGTTTTGTGATGAAGATGAGAGATGGTAGGTATTTGAGAGGCGTCCAAAATAACCCTCAGGGTCGTCATCTGCCTGATTACCCACCTCATCCTGCAATCGTACTGAAGATGGAAGATGGGACTGGACTTCTCTTCCCGATACTTGTTTGTATGCTGAGATTATTATCATCACCATTTCTTAGTTACTTTAAAATTGCTTTCAAATTCTGATTTCTATTTGTTTTGTGCTTTCTTCCATCTGTGCCAGTGGAGATGCCAACTGTGTTTCTCATGGCAGCTATCCGCAATATCCAAATTGTATGTTCAAGTTCACCCTTTCTTATTTTAGATGAACTAGCTGAAATCTACTTTCGCTTATTTGTTCCATTGCGTACTGTCCAGGCTAGACCAACTATGTATCAAGTAGTCCAGGATATGATTGAGAAGATGGGATTCACAGTGAGTTATTTATATGCATATATATAAACACACACGCACAAGCTACTAGTCTGTTCCATCTCTGTGCAAACCTGAAATATCTGTCCTAGGTTCCTGACTTTGTTTACTGTTATGTTTTTTTAGGTGAAACTTGTTCGTGTCACGAAGAGAGTGCGTGAGGAATATTTTGCAGAATTACACCTAACAAAGGTACTCAAATCTCCGTGTTCTCCATGATGAAACCATCTATGGAGTCCTGCTTTGTTGGCATTGTATTTGTTCATTTATGTGATTTTTCATTTTTGTATGAAGCTTGAAAACGAGTCAGAGTGCTTAAGCTTTGATCTTCGACCCTCAGATGCCATTAACATCGCCGCAATATGCAAGGTAAAGCTCAAAAAGTTAAGTAGGCCCAGTCTCAGACTTCGATTAAATTGTAAGGCACAAACGCTCATTTAGCTGGCACGCGTGTGGTTATGGGGATTAATGAACATGAAGAGTTACTTCCCATTTCAGTTGCATTCTATCCAATTAAATCGCATGATTAACCTGCAGGTGCCGATACAAGTTAACAGGTTCTTGGCATATAGTGATGGCATCAAGGTTGTTGAAACTTCAAAGATCTCAGTGGAGAAATCTTCATTTGAGAAGCTACTGTCGACAGAAAAGGACAGGTGCAACTATCATACTAAATGACCTTTGTCATATCTCAAGACTTACGTCCTCTTGCTGCCATTGAGATTCCAGATTAGATATACAAGCTTATTTATAATAAATAAATATCTTTCATCTAGAATATTGGTGGAAAATAAACAAGAGAATAAACTGTTTCTCTGATTATATTTATGGATGACATGATGAACGCTATTTTGATATATTGTTATGATTTCTCAGCTGAAGGCTGACCTTGATTTCCTTTTTTTTCGTATCCACAGACCCACCGGGCAGCCTTGCATCGAGACAAAGGAATTCGATCTTGTGCGGAACATGCTAATTGCAGCTGTGGAGGAGCGATACAAGGATGCAGGTATTCTGATCGACTCATTGTCATCACAAGACACGGTCCTAGTTATCAACATGTCGAATTTGTGTACTCGGTTGAACTGACTATAAATACCAACATGTGTGTGTGCTCACTAATGGAGGTGTGGAGGTATGTGTGAAAAGAGAGGTGGTGTATATCATTTCCCCGTATCCTCCTCCCTCCCACTCTATGATACTAGTTGTTGAATGCTGTAAGCAAAACCATAAACTACTCGCACCATTCTTTTACTTCTCCAACTCTTACTTCTGTCATATTGGCAGCTTCTTGGCGTGATAAGCTCACTGAACTTAGGTCCAAAAGGACATGACATGCACGCGAAAATGGTTTCTTGTCCAGGTATGTGCGGCTTCTCTGGTTTCATCCACACTTGTTACTTGGATTCTTCCATTAATCCATGTTGTTCTGTTCCACTTCCAGGCTTGTGTACATAGAAATGATTGGTCTGAATCAGGAAGTCAAATAGAGATTCAATCCGATCCGCCTCGTGTATAAATCTATATATTTATGTGTGCTTGTATATATTTTGTATATCCATAGGTGTCGTACATTTCTATGTAATACTGAAGTTTGTGTCCAAAAAATTATGATCTGTCCATCACGGATCGTTATATAGATTTGTCGTCGTTGTCCGGGTAACTTGGCAAACTCTACAGAAAATGTGGATATAATGATTTTTTTGTGTGCTAATAATCATGATACAGATTAAAGGTAGTTCTTAATAGTGTTACAAAAAGTGTCACGTGGGTACTGGACGGTTAGGGCTTGCGCAACGTATAGACATAAGCAGCCACTTGAGCAATATTTGGACATGATTTGGACAAATTAAAGGCGTATGTTGTCTTGGTGTAAACGATATTTGACCACTTTAGGCGTATGTTGTCTTGGTGTTATGAGTTCATGTGTCAAATAATTTTAAATTGCTGAATATAATTTTATGTATTATTTTGGCTGATAGTTTTGATTGTATTTAACTACTTTTTATGTGCTTAGTTTTTGGTGTAAATGTCCAACTTCTTAAAGTGGTATATGAAACGTGAATTACCCAAACAGATTGGTTTTAGTTTTTTTAGATAGGTAAATTGGGAGAAATACTTGCGTTCCTCTCCAGTATCTGAGAGTTTTTTACACACTCAGCTTAACGGTTCATATGGATTAGGCTGGTCAACCGTTTTTGCTGGGGCTTGAACTCGAGACCTCTTAGTCAAGAGTTCACCTACTTGGCACCAGACCAAACTGACTCGGTTAATAGATTGGTTTTAGTGTCTAGGTGACAGCCACCACCCCTGCATCAGATATTTATGATGCTGGTCTGGATTGGTGAATTTCTCAAGCAATTTTTCTTCTTCCACGAACTTCAATTAGCTTGTTTTATGTTATTAGTAGTGCTGTGTATTTATTTCGTGTAATGTAAATTGGTCGCTGTGCATCCTGTTCTTGTATTATTAGCAAACAAGTTGAGGTGCTTTTACCTTTCTATCTTCTTTTATCAAGAGCTCAAAGTATATAGTGTATATCAACAGAACTAGAATTTTAATGGATTAAACCTCAACTTATAATTTATTTTGCCACGGAAGTATCATCTACTTACATAATGCAGCTTAGCATAATATTACAACAACATGCATCTACGCTAGACTGATATTTGCACCGATACGATTACATAAACCCTAGACATGTTGATGGCCTGCCTAGAATGGTTCGTGGGTAAGATGATCTCTACTCCAGTATACGCTTTGCAATGAAGGGGAAGAAGATAAAAGAGTATATTATTTCTCTTTTCCTGCATCCTCAATAAGTCTTCTGCTCCTAGTAGATGTAATGAATGACAGATCAAAATTAAGTGAAGAACATGCTCTGTTATTGATCAATCACTCATGGTGCTTAGAGGAATTAACATGATAATTTTCCAACAATTGCGAAGAACTACAACTAGGTAGAGGATACAACAGAATAATACTTACCAGTATTTCATGTATACTGGAGAGTGCTTGGATTTGAAGAATCCTGGATCTCCGCTTCATTTTCGTTCCCGTGATCTTTTACCATCTGGATATAGGAGTTGACTATATGTTGATCTAGCTCATAGTAATATTCCATTTTCTTCAGTGGTTTCATGTCCAGGTCGATGAAAGATGCCTGCATGTAACCAATATAAATCATGATTAAGTGACAACAAACAAAAATGACAGCAAAAGATATGAAGTCTCAAACAAATCTCAGCAATGATATGGAGTTGTCCTCCAGCTTATATAAAATTACACTCATAATTTGATAAGACAATAATATTTCTTTTGAAAAGCAGAAAAAACTTGACTATAATATGCTTGGGTTTTAAACTCTACAATGAAAAATAATAACAAATAAACAGAACGAAGGAAAACAAAGCAAAAACCGTACTTGACATGAAACCAGACCTAATGATCATATAAAAATATGGGCTCAGCACATAAATGCAATTGACATGAAATCTGTTATAATCATCGATTCTTGTGGAAAACGCAACAAGTTTCCAATCAGGCTAAACGCATAAAATCCAGGAAGTCAAGATGAAATCAAGAATAAGGTAACTACATTATATATAAGACCATTATCAACACGGATCAGAAACTAATGCTGAAACGAGATATTTGAATTCTATAAGCATATTTAAACAGACAGAAGAAGTGAGTTCAACCTTATAATCGAACATTTGATTGGTTGGCTCCAGAAGAACAACGTTATATTTAGATTCCATATCCATCGTCGCTCTCACCCTGAAACTAATCATCATACTCAAGTCCTTTGCAGTAGCAGATATCAGGTAATCCCTTACAATCTTTAATTTTTTGTCCCATGGCATAGAATGAATTGGTGAATATTTTCCAGATAGTATATCCTGATTGTTTTCCAGGCAGACACCACAAGGCTGAGAAATTATGTCATAATAGGCATGAATAGCGCCTTCAATATCAAAAGCATCGAGCTTCTGTACTTCAAGGAGCCGATTCAGCAAACCTGACTCGAAAATAGTTTCAGCAACGAGTTCAAGAAAATACTTCGTATGCATCCCATCTTTAGCCAGAATAACACGTTTAAGTCCATCATCGAAGGCTTGATCAACAGTATAACTTGCACTTTTGGCATCATCCATGCCCCCCCAAATAAGAGAGCCGTTTAAGAAAACCCGGAAGTTATTCTGAGGGGTACGGAAGAGGGACATCACTGCATTCCGTACTCTATCTTTGGACCCCGAGAACATATCCAGTGGATCATATCTACTTAATTGTGAAACCTGAATTAAAGTATCACAATTAACTGTGCGCTCTCATAAGAATCAAGTTCAGAACTAAGAAAGTAAGCTATATACATAGCAACGTTGACAATCCCAGAAGAAACTTCCTTTCAGGAGACAAAGCCAGGTATACAAAATACCTTTCCTTGCTTCAGCTTCAAGGCTTGGTGCATTTGGAAACGAGTAATTCGCCTTTTGACGGCATTCTCTTCAGCTATATACTCTGAACTTGGAAGAAATCCACCTTTTGGCTGCACAACAAAAGAAAATATATGTAGGATGCCATTGCTCCACATAGATAAAAGATTTGCTAACACGAAAAACTAAGATCATGCAGTATAAGCACCAAGAAAAGCACCTTTATCTCAATAGATACACAAAAATCTTCTCTGAAAATACCTGAAACTAAAAACTGGACCGAGATTAGCAAAGAACATATCTAAATCTAAATAAAAAATAACAAGACCAGCCTCAAATGTCAGCTTCTCGTCATAAGTAGATCCCAGAGAGTAATAGATTGAAGTTACAGGTGGTAATTGCTGATCAACAGCAAAATGTATGGCTTTACATATTTTCTCTTATTCTAGATGAAACAAATACAGTAAAGCTTTCAAAAAGTTCTAGACTCCAATTTGGAAACTTGTGCTGTCAAAATATGTCTAGGCCTCGGGCCACAGTCAACCTGAACAGAACAGGCACTGGTAGTTCAAACTCAACTGTTAAGAAACCCATGGTTTGAACTGCTTCTGTAAGCGGCCCAAAAGTGGCATCTCCCATAGTTACAAATAGAGATACAACCGAAGGACACATAATGAAAGAAAAGAAAAGGATAGCAAAGCTAATCAAAAAGGCATATGACCAAGGTTCACAATGTAAGCTTAACAAAGGAGTGAATAAAAACTGTTCATGAATTAAAAAAAAGTGTGAAAGTCAAACCAGTACCAAGAGGAAATATAGAATGATCAGCAATGAGAAGAACTGAATCGCACGTGGGATTGACTTTGGCAGCATCAACTCGCCAAGAAGGACGCTGGCAAAGAACCTTATGCTCCACTGCCTCCAAAAATTCCTTGGACACAAGGACACGAATCTGTACAGAACATAAAAGACCATCTTCCAGTTAAACAAGATACGCTGATATTTCAACGAGCAGAAACATCAAGCACCACTGGACCAACAAGTCACTAAATCCATGTTGAAACAGCTAATGTTTAATCCTCAATTGGGCCCTTTAAGAAGGAAATCAGGACGGAGTAGAAACACAAATTTCCTAGAAATATATTACAAATACTTAACCTGCCAAAGAACAAATAACGGTAAACAAGTGCTCGGTAAGAAGAAAAAACCAGTGAAAAGGTTTTGCATGTTGCAATGAAACAAACTCAAAAACATGACAAATGATTTAAATAATTTTGCTTCAAAAGTTCACTAACAATGATTAGCTTACCCCCGCATCAACGTGTTTGGGGCCCAATAGAGGGCACATCACTTTTTGAACATACAGTTGCTCTGCAATATCCCTAGTAGGAGCTGAAACCATTCCTTCAAATTCTCCCCACATAAGGCATTCATGCTTGGTAAGAACTAAATGGTCATTCTCACATTCAGATCCATTAGTGGGAATTTTCTGTATTCTTAACACCTTTCCAACCTAGATAGAGTTAAAATAAGAAAAATGAAGCATTAGGTCAGCTATCTGCATCAACTAACTATCCAATTATATTGTCAACTAAATTCAAGGCCATATCAATCTTGACCAGGTTCAATAGAACTTTCTTTCTGATTCAATATGCTTTACAGTATTCCTTCAATATAATATATCAGCAATTTGTTTTGAGAACTGTGTTTTGTCTCTTCAATGCTGACAGACATCCCTCATAGATATTTAACAAATAAGTAACCGTTATCAAAACATTTCATTTTTCTTTTGGCATTAGGCGGGAGTTCAGAAAACCAATCTATGGTGGAGAAGCCGATCCCAAGTTTGGATCACTGCCTTAAGCAATCCAAAAGGACAAAAAAACATGTGTCGGTCCATATCGTAGCAATAGCTATATTCAATCCATCATCATTATTAGCGCTATAAATCTGCTTCTAACAATTGGGCCATAAGCTGTGTCCCCTTGTCTCCTCTGTCTCCGCATTCCACACACCCAACCATATAAACATACATTTCAAGTGGGATGAGGCTAAAAAATTTTGCAGTTCGAACATGATCGTTATATCTGGCAAATTCATAACTTTTTTTGCAGTAAAAAGAAACCTTACTGTAATAATATTCAAATAAAACAAAAAACCAATACAAGTTCATAGAAAAACAAAATCGAAGAAAAAGAAACCTACAAAATTAGGAGAGTTTCCACAGTAAGCAAGAACCAAGTTCACAGCTCCTTCTCCTCTATAAGCCCATTCCATGGCATCTTTGGCCTGTAAAACTGCCGCCATCCACTGAAACACAAACACATTGTTCTCTTATTCCAATACATTTCCCACATGCAATTAGATAAAAATATTGTTGGTATGCTTGAAATTCGACTTTCTGGTAAAAGATTTGCTTCGATCCACTAAGCTAACCTAAACTGCGTGCATGTCAACTAGAGTAAGAAAATAATCAAACATTTAGTTAAACATAAGTAGAAAAAAAAAGGAGGCCTCATACATGCAAAAGGATGAACATGTCCAGCACTAAAATCTTGTTCAACACATAAAACTTGATCCGAATATAGATCATAAATTATGCATTTAACAACATCATGCAACGAATTTTTCAATCGTATCTCCAATCCAATAAAATTTTAGTGGCGGTTAAGTTTCGGTTAATTAACCTCGAAAGTAAAAGGAACTTTCAACTAATTACATATGTTCCGAACTAATTTCAAACAAAAACACCAAAAATCCATGGGCATGATGCAAATAAGAAAAGAATAAAGTTGGTCCACTCAACGAATTTTCTAAAGGCCGCCTTCCCGTCGCGGGCCGCCGTGTTCGTCGTTGTCCTCTACCAGTGAAGCTCAAAGATAGTAGAGCTTGCACCAGGTAGGACTGCAGCAATGAGAAGTCAACCTTGGAAAAATACTGAGCTTTAACGGGGTGTACTCGGACACAATCAAGACTTTAGCCCAAGCAGATTCTAGGGTTTAAAGACAGTTCTATTTTTCGTATGACTAAATTCAGATTTGATCATTAGATGTACTCTCAATTTTTAATTGCTACTAGTATATGACCCGTGGCGGCAATCACAAAAAGAGTTGGCATAAAATTATATCATTTTAGTCACAAAAAGAAAAAGATAAAAATAATTAAATAATAAATACGTCGGAACCATACGAAGTCACATGTCATATGGACCGGAACGACGCGCTGATCATTATGGCAGACTCTGTTCTGGCAAACGATGAGCGGTTCGTCATATATTTCAGATTGTAGTAAAGTTTAAAAATTTATTAAAATAATAATAAAAATAATATTATAATATTCAAAATTAAAAAAAAAAAAAAAACTCACGCGTGAGAGTCACGCGTCTTCCGTTTTGGTATTGTCGTTTCATTCACAAAATATTCCGAAAACTTAAGTTGAGTACTGCATCTTTATAATATAGATGTTATCGAAATTGACAGGACCAATGAGAAAGTAAGCGATAAGTCTCATCATACATTCTATTTTCGAAAATTTCATTGTAATTTTTTTTTCGTGTAATGAAAATCAAAACTAAATCCGAAAAACAACTAATGAAAACTAATTCAAAATTCTCGTATCCATACTCTTGAATCCCATCCGTCCCCGCGTGCAGGATAGAGAGTTTCCCCCATCATCCCCTAGGTGCGATGAGTCAGTTTCCCTACCATCCTGTACTCCCATGTGTGTTACATGCAGTGTTCGAGAAAGTACTAGACGGATCTTGGGCGGCCAGGGCCTGTTCAGCATTTAAGGGCGGACTTTCAGGCGGCCTAAGCGGTAATTCGGACAAGGCGGAAGGTAACATACTAGCACTTAGGCAGCGCCTAGACGACATACTAGAGGTTACATGTGCTGCATGGTTAGAGTTCGTTGTAACTTTTACCTTGAGATTAAGTAGTGATTTGTTAGAGTTTTAGAATTCGAGATGATAAATTAGCCAAAACTATAGTAGAATGAAAATGTCTATTATATAGATTTAAAATTAGAACATTAATTTTAAAATTATATCAAGAAGGGGTATATTACGGCACCACCCACGACTGTGTGTGCATACACACACATATATTTGTGTGTATTGAGCCCACAGGTACAGACATGTGAGGTGCTATGGTGATCTGTGAGTTCGTGGTGTCTTATATCATTTCTGTTGTATCAAACTCATAAGTAACTTCGAACACAAAATTACACTGTTAAATGAAGATTATTTTATTAATTTATTGCAAGTTTAGCATCGGCACATAGAGATTTGAAAATTCATAATATCGATCGTCTTTAACGCAACGAAGTGCCCCATGATTTGGGCTAGTTAAGCTGGAGATAGCGATCACTGTTTTTTTCTACCTTCATGTTTTTAAAGGATCTGTGTCATTTCCACTGTATTAAAAAAATGAATTACATTTGAATTTTAAACAATTTATAATTAGTATAGTGGCCAATTATTATAATTGTTGCGGATCTATTACTAAAGGAGACCTAGTACTAAAGAATCTAGACACCAAAGCAACAATACACAGGATGTTGATTTAGCTGTGGCTTAGAGATGCGTTGGTAGCTGAGTTAAAAGGGGGAGATGTCCATGAAATTGAATACAAGATGCAGCAATGTGGGCATGTTGGATTCAAGCAGACTTTGTTGTCTGATAACGGGATTAAGTGAGGAGCAGAAGCACAACCTAATAGAGTATGGAAAGCAACAACAAAATACCATGTTTAAAAAAGTCGACAATGGGAAATTGATCTTGAATTGAGTGCCCTACAAGTATGGGTGAGAATAAAAGATCTTCCATTACACCAATCTACCAGAAATGCAGGATGAAATACTGCAGGAAGTGATGAGCCACATTTGTATGTATTTTTGGGCACATTTATTGGATAATATTTGCTTGAAATTGTTGGATATTGACTTTGTAGATAAGGAAGGGATAATTATAAATCCCTTCCTTATGTGAATCCCGTAATTATAGAGATTGAGATTGTGTGGAGATTCTGACCTAAACCTATATATGTACTCGAACCAGAGATGAGAAAGATACACCAAAGAAATCTGGAAGAATTCTTCCCGTGTATGTAGACACCTTGCCGAACCATGTAACTCTTTGTGTCTTCTTTATAGTTTTCGCTTATTATGGTATCGGAGCAGATTCTTGCCTGAGATTCTCGTCATTTACCAAGGGATAATCCCTGTTATCGTTCTCGGAGCACCATGGGAGATAAACTCCCGGTGACAACCGGAACCACCGGCGACCTTGCCGACCAGTTTGAACAATTTCAATTGTTCCTCAAACAGAAGACTAAAAACGACAGTGTTTCTTCATCATCCTCCGCACCGGAGTCAGAAGAATCAAATCATATCTTTTGTATGGTTTTTACTTGTTTTTATCTTATTTTATATTTTAGGACCAAGATCAATTGGAAGAAGGAAAAATGAGGGAAAAAGTCCAAAAAGTGGAAGTTTAATGCCTAAAATCCAATTAAACCCACACAAATGTTGACTAGTCTCACTAGATATTTATCCAAAACATGTGGACAAAATAAGAGTGCAAGATGGACATTTCACCGTGTCCAAAGCATAAGTATCCTCCTCCACTCAATTGAAAGGCTCTCTCTCCCCTTCACTCCATAATGTAACACACGAACCATTTCTCAAGGGGGTGAAGTTTCGGCCAGCAGCTTGGGGTGGAGAAGATGGCGGCACGGCAGCGGTGGGTGGCAGTCCTACGGCGGCAGCACGGCGGCGATGGTGGCCGGAAAGAGGAGATTCAAGATTTGAAAGGGGATTTTCACCTTTGCATCAAATGGATCCTCTACTCCCTCTTCTTATTGTCTTTGCTCTTTTAGTCCATTTATCTTATTTAACTTAGTTTTAAGCATGTTTAGCTAGCCTCCTTATAAGATTGGGCACTTAGCCTTGAACTTGTTATGTAATCTTGATTATGTTCCTTAATATCTAGTTGGAGTTTCAATTATATTTGGGGATTGATTGAATGCTTAACTTCCTAAGTTGATTGTAGGAGTAGAGATTAGGGTTGGGTCACAATCATAATCTCTTAATTGATGGTTAGATTGGGATTTTGCCTAAACCTAATTGCTTGCTACTTAATTGGCTAGGGCTAAATGTTCAAGTAATCTCAAGGCTAGAAATAGACTCACCATTTAATTGCAAACTACATTGGATTAGGAACATGCTAGGGTAGCATACAAGGGATGGGTTAGTGCCTAAACCCATATTTATCTCATAATTCTTAATTTAGTCTAGTTGCTGTTTTATTAATCTTTGATTTAGCTCTATTTTCGGCCAATTTGGTTTAAGGTAGTCACCTAGTTGCATGTTTTGTGTGGTTTATTTGCAATTGGCCAGTCACATAGTCGCTTGTTATTTCTAGTCATCTAATCTTATTTTCATCTTGGCAGCAACTTGTCTTCCTCATAAATTGGGCAGTCACTTGCTAAAATTCCATTAGGCCAGTTACTGGTTATTTTTGCCAGTTTTTAGTTTCTTTGGCAGTCACTTAGTCCTAGCTTCACATTCGGCTAGATTTTGTCTTCTTAGGTTAGTTTCGGCCAGTTATTGTTTTTAGTTTTAATCAACTCTAAAACGATTTTATTAGGTTTAGAAGAATATGGTTAGGCATTTAAATGTTCACTAGTCACTAATCCCACCCCAAATCCTTCGAGAATCGACTCGGGACGTCTTTACTCTCTATACGAGTTTATAATTGTCTTGGAATTATAAATGTAAATGCGATAGGATTGTGACACCTCGACTAAATCCTCATCAGTAAGCCAACAAAACTAAAGAACTTGCTGACATACTTGGAGCGAAAACTAATGAAGAACATTTTAATATTCTCGTGCAGTTGGAGACATGGGATAAGGAAGCCACGAGTATATAAGGGGTATCTGTTTCTTATCTGGTAACACTAAAATTTTTGTAATGCAAATATTAAGCTATAACATTAGAGGGATTGGTGCGAGTTACAATAAGGAGGAGATATATGACATCGTGCATCAATAAAACATACGCTTTGTGTGCATTCAAGAAACAAAGAAAGTGCACGTACAGAGAAAGAATTGTGAACAAATTTGGAAGTCTGATAATATTGGCTTTGATTATCAGCCTTCTGATGGACTTTCAGTGGTCTGTTTTGTACATGGAGTGAAGAGAGCTTCATTTTTGAATGGATATGGAAAGCAAGAGGCATTCTTGAAATAACTGGTGATAAGCTAAATTCACACAGTGGGTAGGCATTTTTTAGCTTATCATTTCACATCATATTATGTCTTAAACACTTCATTTACACCTGATTACATTCTTAATTGTGTCATTGGTGATTTTTACAGATAAAAAACACAACCCAGCAGAAAGTAGTGCAGTTTGGATCAAAACAGTGCATTTTGGCACTTATTCTACTCATTGCTAATGTTTGGGGATTTCGGAGACATTTCTAACCGGTATATAAGCTACAAACGGAGGATGGCAACATCCAAACATCCATGGATCAATGATGGAAGTCCATTTCAGAAGAGCTTTCAGCAGAACCAGAAGCAGAATTCTATGCAAGCTGATGTGCAGCCAAAGTCTGAAGCAAAATCTGTCTAAGTCTGGTTCTAAGCACACAAAATCATGTCCAAAGGTTATGTGCAACATTTGACTCGTGCAACATACACATGCAACACAGACTTGGAGCTAAAGGAAAAGAGGGGATCACAATTCATCCAAATCGGGAAAAGATCAGCAACACCTTCCAAAGGTGTTTTGCCAATTCTCGCAAAGAAAGAGAAAAGGCATCCTTACTTAATCTTCCTATGTGCATAACTTTTGGATAAGGACGAGGACGGGGTTGTAACTTCACAGACATACAGTCCACAAGCTCAGCTACAAGTTCACTGAAGACCACACAAGCAACCAAGGACACCAGAATACATTTTGGAAGGATTCAAATCAAACCAATACAGGACTGGTGCAGTGACTGATCAACCCCTATATGGCTGCACAACTTGCAAACGGCTACAAGGTTAAATCTACCATTCTACCAGAAGATGGTCTACGAGCGCCTATACAATTAATCTTTACATGATACCTGCATCTGGACTCGGGAGGATCCACTTTGGGGCCCCTCTGTTGATACATGTCAACCAGAACCAGAAAAGACTGAGCAACCTTTACAAAATTCATATCTTACAAACGGTTGTAGGGATAAATCTTAAATTGCACAGAAATGAAGCCCTAAAGTAGAGGAACAACTTTCATTTAGCAACAACACGCTTTGGAGGCCGCCAGGAGCACAAGAAGGCAAAAATACAGGCAACTAGTTCCAGCTGAATCTGTGACGAGGAGGACCATGGATCTGGGCTGCTGCTGCACTTTTATGTTTGTTTTGGCTCATGCCTCGAGCATGAGCTAACTTTGTGGACTTGGAGCTCAGTTGAGCCGAGGCTAAACAATGTTTAAACGTTCTTAATGCATCTTTAGTTCAGTTTTTTTTGCTTAAGTTTATTCTATTTCATGTTGTTCTTCATTGTTTGATTAATTCGGCCGGATTACTTGAACACATTTGGGTGGTTTATGTTCACTACGACCATATAAGCTTAAAGACTATACAAGAGCATGATTCACACTGTCGTCCTTGGGGTATTACCCCTAACTTGTGGTGTCATATCTAAAGAACAAGACTATTGATGTTCTCCAATTGGCCGTCATTGAGGTATTACCCCTAACCTGCCTCTAAGTTGGATGAAATGATCCATACCTGGTAAAATAGGTTGAATCATGATAGTTTCTATGGGTTTTAAACTAAGCAAAACAGTAATTAAAATGGATTTAGGACAAAAACAATGTTTAGGTGAGGCAACAGACCGAATCCCTGAGTCATCTCTCTATTCTGTGTCATATCTCCTTGTTCATTGTGAATCTGGATTAGTTGTCTCATAGCAATTAATCTACACTTCCTTAGCTTTCTGTAGAATTTTAATTTCCATTAATCAAATTTTTAGATAAAGAGTTATGCACTCCTGAATTTTAGGTTACTTTGATAGCTACTGATATATGTTGCATGAGATGAGTCCCTCCTAGTAGATCTTACCCTTGCGTCACTGTATTGTATTATAACTTGACCATGTGTACTTGCATGTTTTGTTGATAAACGGGCCAGTGGATTGTTGATAATGGCCATAAACCTGTGAACATTATGAATATATATTCTCCTTGTATTGCAGGGAGAAAATGGTGATTTTGGCAGCAAGTCATGCAACTTTTAAGGTTGGAACCTGGTGCTAACTGGTGTGTATGTGTAGATATGAACACTATTAGAAGTCTGGAAGAAATCAAAGGTGCATCCTAGCCTTCAGCAAGTGAAATTGCAAATTTCAAAAACTTCATTCATGAATCTAGCCTAATTGACCCGGCCCTTCAATTGCGTCAATTTACTTGGTTTCAACCAGGAAGAGGAAGTTCAAACAGACTAGACAGATTCTTACTTGTGGAACAGTGGCTCACGCAATGGTCGGGACTCATGCAAATTGTATTGGACATAAGAACATCTTATCACTGCCCACGTATACTAATCGAATATATGGCTAACTGGGGGCCAAAACACTTTAAATTCCTAGATGCTTGGTTTTACCATAAAGATTTTAAAAGATTTGTGTATGAGACATGTGGGCAAGCTACAGCTGATGGAACAAAAGGATTTATCCTAACTCAAATACATAAAATAACAGTTGAGGATTTGGAATCGTGAGCTATTTGGAAATCTGAACACAAAAATCAAGGAAACTGAGTAAATGATAAATGAGGTTGATAGAAAGGTAGAGCTGATGACGATAACAGAGGAGGAGATCCAAACTAGAAAGGAAGCAGAGATTGAGCTGAGAAAGTTGAATCATATGTTAGATAGCCTAACGTTCCAAAGATCAAGAAGTAGGTGGATTCGGGAAGGAGATGCAAATATGAAATACTTTCATGCATGTATTAAAAATAATCGAGCAGAGAATACTGTGCAAGAAATGATGGTGAGTAGCTCTTGGAGCACTGATGTAGCAGAAGTAAAGCAACATATACATGCTAGCTTTGCGGAGCACTATACCAAACGTAATGTGAAAAAGTCGAAGGTTACTTGAGGTTTGCTAGTAAGGTTTCTGAGGAACATAATGAAGCTTTGGTGGCACCCTTTACTAGGGTTGTATACAAATCGAGATCGAACGAACGAGATATTTTCGAGCTCGGTTCGCGAGCTTAACGAACGAGTCAAGCTCGTCTCCTTAAGCTTAATGAGCCCACCTATGTGTTCGAGCTCGGATAGCGAGCTATCTGCGAACGAGCTCGCGAACGACGTTTGCTTAAACCAAAACAAACAAAATCCACAGGAAGAAATGAAGGGAGAAATAAATAAATAACAATTCATACCATTTTTTTCTCGTTTGGAAATTATACAAACAGATGTAAACTTCACCAACACTTGGAAATTATTCAAACCATGTAAAATTCAGAAATTATTCAATGGAAGAAATCTAATCTGCAATAATCTACAGACCTCATCTGATTGGAGTACCCAATCCATCCCTTTTCCGACCACAATCGTCCTTCAAGCTCAAAATTTTCGTAATGGCTTTTGCTTCTATGAGTCCTGCAATAATGCTTCTGTGAGTTTGTCCACCGGAAAGAGTCATATATCTAGAACTATAATGATTTCTTATTTTGTGTTTTTAGTCATTATTATTTATTTTTGTATTTTTATTGTATTATATATAATATTATTGTATTTATGTTCGCGAGCTGCTCGTTAAGAGCTCGCGAACAAACTCAAACTCGTTAAGCCTGATCACGAACACAATTTCAGGCTCGAGCTCATTAAGAATTTTGAACGAAACGAATGAGCTTTTAACCAGGCGAATATGAGCCTGTTTACGAATGACTTTGTTCGTTTACAGCCCTACCCTCTACTGAAGAAGAGATATGGTTAGCAATACAGTCCTGTAATAGTGGGAAGAGCCATGGATCAGACGGGATAAACTTCAAATTTCTTAAGCATTTTTCACCTTTGTTAAAACTAGATATACAGAGTTTTTTGGAGGATTTTTGGCATCATCCACGCTTGTGAAAGGTTTGAATGGCACCATAGTTTCCCTCTCTCCTGAGACCTTGGCACCGAATGGAGAGAGACAGACGGTCCGAGCTAAATGGGCTAACGAGGTTTCCACGCAAACCGGACCCGTTTAGCCCTGACCGTTTTAACAGTTTTAGAAAATGGACGGATACGGGTGGGTTATGATTATAAAACAGGTGGTCCAGGCTTAAACCGTTTTAGTAAACGGGTCCGATTTATTAAAATTTTAAATGGATGGATACGGGCGGGACACGTGTAAACCGTATTTATAATTAAATATTTTTAATTAATTTTTTCATAAATAAATGGGCAGATACAGGTCTGAAAGACGGGTAAAATGGACCGAAACGGGTAAAACAGGTTAAAATAAATTGGGTAAAACGGTTAAATTAATTTTTTTAATAAATAAACGGACAGATATGGGCTTCCGCCCGTTTAAAAACAGGTGGATGCGATTACGATTTAAAAAAAATGGGCGGGCATCATCTACACCATTTTCTAAAATGGTCCGGTCCGGGTTATGATCGTCCGAACCATTTTGTAAAACGTACGGGCAGGTTTTAGCTTTTCCGCCCGGATGCCTCTCTCTAGCACCAAAGCCTATACATAACTTTCGTCCTATCTCGATGGTGAGGGCAATCTATATAATCCTAAGTAAAGTTTTGGCAAGGAGGCTGAGTTCTATTCAGACGCAGGTGATATCAAATAGCCAAACAAGATTCATACCTCAGCGAAATATCCTAGATACTGTAGTGCTTGCAAGTGAAGTCCTACATGAAGCTAAAGTGCGGAAAAAGCCATGTATGCTGCTGAAAGTAGATTTTCAGAAAGCTTTCGACAACATAAACTTGAAATATCTTTAGATCGGATGGAAGCTATGGGATTTAACAGCAAGTGGATGAAGTGGATCAAATATTGTGTTGAAATGGCCTTCATGTCAAGAGCCATTAATGGCAGCACATGGGGAGAATTCAAGATGCATGATGGACTTCATCAAGGTGACTCTTTATCACCACTTCTCTATGCTATAGCAGCAGAAGGGTTGCATGAACTTATCACGAAAGCTTTCTCTCACAGATTGCTACGAGGGTACCTAGCGGGAGAAGCACAGGTGCGTATAATGCACCAACAATTTGCGGATGACACTATTATTATTGGCAATGGGTCTAAGGAGGATACATTGGCTATCAAAAGAATCTTGGATACATTGGCTATCAAAAGAATCTTGGATAAATTGATTTTTCTCAAGGCATAGCTTTCATTTTATCAAAGATGAATGAACCGGTAGGAGGATACATTGGCTATCAAAGATAAATTGAGTTGAATGAACCGGTAGGAGTGGGTTTAAACGGATGTATGAGCATAAGATGAAAACTCAAGAAAGGGATAAATACTTACTCAAAAGAACTACAATATATATACTTACTTACCGAAAAGGAATAGTTTAGTAGACTCCGCAGGTGCAACCGCTGGAAGAACGAGAGCCACAGCCACGTTGGTTGTGAACTTGTGGAGTATAATAAATAATTCGTTAAAAAAGTTGTGGAATGTATCTATATCTATATATAAAAACAGGGATGTCCAGCAAGTTCAAAATTTCACTTTGACACTTCAAAATATCACCTGGACATTTTAAAGTGTGACCTGGACACTTAAAATTCTCCCGTTCATCACTTCAAAATCTTCCCCCTCTCACCACTTCTTGCCCCCATGATTGATCATCATTCTTCCCACCTTTCACTCGCCACTGGCGTCTGAAGGATTTCAATTACGTTCGCCAATTGCGTCTTTTGTGCTTCTTCAGGTTTATTTTCGACATGGTGTCTCTGCTGATTTAGTGACTTCGGTTTCATTTGAATTTTCATGTTTTGCCGAACAGATTTCAGGAAATTGCTTCACCAAAAATCGTCTTCTATGGATTTCTTCAGGCGTATTCCAAATCCCTCATCGCTGAAATCTCTTGCAACTTCTGCAGAATTGATTTCCGACAATTGCTTCACCAAAAATCGTCTTCTATGAATTTACGATCTCCTCTGCCTAAATTGAGTACGTCCCCAACCAGAAGAGCTCTCCTCACATCGTAATCCCTATCTATATCCTTACGGCACATTCACCACTTGCGTCTGAAGAATTTCAATTACGTTCGCCAATTGCATTTTTTGTGCTTCTTCAGGTTTGTTTTCGACATGGTGTCTCTGTTGATTTAGTGACTTCGATTTCATTTGAATTTTCATGTTTTCCTGTTTTGATACATTTGAATTTTCATGTGCTGAAATTATGTTTTGTTTCTGGAATTTTCCAACCAAAAGAACGTGAGATGAGCTTAATGTAATCATAAATCATTGCATGTGGAGAATAAATTAGACATTGGTGAATATAATTTTGTGTTTTTTGTCTCTTCTGCTTGCTTTTTTTGCCTTTACTCACTACGTCTTTGGTTGAGTATTACACATATGGTTGTTTTGCCATTTCTATTTGAACAACTAACATTGAGTATCGGAATGCCCGAATGCATTTTGCTTATTATCCCATGCCCCAATGCATTTTGCTTACTATCCCATGTTTCAGTTTAGTGAGTTTGATCTCTTACTTTGCGAGGAAAGATCATGTGTCTCTGATGTCAATTTCGTGAGGTATAGCTTATGAGTGGTGTACGTATCAGAATTCAGAACTAGGAGACATTTCTGGACAAAAGACAGAGATGCAGTTCGGGGGGATCATTAACTACTTTGGCATTCATTACAGTTTTAAGGAAATCCGTTAATTTTTCCTTCTGCTTCTTAGATCTCAGGAGCATCTAATTTGTTTCTTCAGAAATGCAATTGTAGAATTTTCTTCTTCAGACCCAATAGAGCCTCCTACATGATCACACTTGCAAAAACATCAGATTATACCTTCTACACCTTAGATAAACATTCTAATTTTCTTTTATGACCTGCTATTAAAAACTTCCACAATGGAAAAGATAGTGAATATGCAATTGTTATGTACTTGATTGTTTGTGTGTTTTTCAGTTGAAACCATATTGCTTTGAGATTCTTTGATGATGGGTCCACCCTTACCATGTATTCCACCTGATAGCGGCTCGGTGACCATATTCATGTTTGCAACGTATGTTTATTCATTGTTCATAATGAATAAAATGTACATTGTACCAATCTGTTGTTGATAACATGTAAACATGTTTTTAAACATTTTTTCACTTTCATAGGCAGAACCACGGTTTCTTTGAAAGGTGGAAGTGCTCTTCTTCCACGAAAGTAATAACATGGAAGTGATCATTGTCTCTTTTTTCAGACTTTATTGGTCTGAGGTTTAATATTTGCGGAATTCCCCATTCCATTTTATTATTTATTGAAGGTTTCATGTTATATCTATAACTACATTTTCCTTACTAAATCTTCTTGAGTTCTTTCTCTAAAATTCTCTTCCTGCGGACTCTACATATTTGGTGTTCTTTGTGCCCTCTTTATTTATTTTTTCAGATATGCAATTATTCTGTCAGTAAAGGATTTGAAGATATTTGATCCCGGCTTCTTCGGTTAGTAGTTTGATCGTGGGTTGTATCCTCATTTTTGTTTTTGGTTTTGTGTTAAGGTTATGTTTCTTTGTTTTTCACTTTGAAGTAGCACTTTTTGGATATCCCTTTCGATTTCCAGCATTCTGTGTTCATCGAACAGGTCAGTTGCTTTGTCGTTTGGTGGCAAGCCGAGGATTGTTTCTCATCGTTGGTTCTCAACTTCAATAGTGATTTATTGTTCTCTTTTATTGGATATTCCCTTTTGTTCAGGTTTGACTGAAAATTCGTATATAATGTGCTTTGTATTCATCTTATTCTTATTTTTAGGTGTGATGACTCCAAATTCTCCAACCGGTATCACTGAACATGGATTTAGTGTCAGATTTGTTCCGTCATTTGGTGGATTTCCTTTTGATGGACAGTGATATGGAGATAGGCTACTCTATCCAACAATAACCCTCAAAATGTTTTGCTTTTGCCGGTAATAGTCTAGATTGATACATTATTTTAATGATTGTATTATCTTTTATGTTGATTTTGTTTATAGATATATGCATATTATTGCTTTGCCGCTTTAGTGGCAAGCCGAGGAGTGTCTCTCACCTTTGGCTCTCAACTTTAAAAGTGATTGTTTGTTCTCTAATATTGGTATTTGATATGCTTTGTATTCCTGTTATTCTTTAATTCTCCAACCGATTAAAGAATAGTGAGAGCGACTTGAAGTAAATTTATGTTGAACTATTGCGTGAGTGTGCCCACAAGATGAAAGATGTAGAATTGTTTGAATGGTGGAGCGCCCTGTTGACCAAAAGATTACTCCAGTGACTTTGATTCAACAGGAGGCTTTCTTGGTGGTGTGTAATTGGTAAACGAAATGCAGGAATCTACTGGTGAGATGATCTGTTTTATTTTCTCCTATGGCAGTGAAATAGCCGATTTTCTCTTATTACATCTCATTTTCATAATTACTTTTCCTGGGTCCGTTGAAGTATATTACATGAGGTTATGTTCTATTGTAATATCTGTTTGAGTATTAGAGTATTCAATTTTCTCTCTCATAGCATGATTTAATTTTGTTCTTACTTATTATCTTCATTGTGCTTGGAATCTAAGGTCCGTATGTGTGTCTTCTTAATGTCTTAATTCTTCATTCAGCATCTATCAGGTTGCAATTTTCTCCTCTACTGACATCTCTTCCATCCCCTCAATTTGTTCCTCTCCTGACACGCAAGTAAAGGATATCAGCTATCAACCTCCAGGACCGAGATTTATATTTGAGCTTGCTGTTTTTTCTGTTTGATCAAGATTAAGCTAAATTTTTTTATTGGTTGTCATTTTGGTTTATGAATGATTTAATTATATATTTATCACTTAGATGGTGGTATTATTGACTG
>JAOYMZ010000349.1:0-10188 GCA_025802335.1 Pinguicula primuliflora | reverse complement strand
ACCATGAGGTGATCAAAAAACTAGGATACCTTATACCAAAAGCAACATTCAGTGATTGCATATAAATTGAAAATAGACTTAAACCGAACGTGGAAACAATCAAAAAATATTACAATTAAGTGGAAAAAACAGTAAACTGTCCGGATCATCTAAATTGCTGCTAAGTGGCAGCATAAACCTCCATTAGAGTTGACTATTTCAGCAAAATTCATATCTGATCCAAAATACATCTCCTCAAATATACAACACAAGCCCATATATCATGTGAATGGAAACGCAATTATTAAAAGAATCAGATCCTATAACCCCAGCCCATTTAAAAGTAACGAAATCTATAAAAGTGTAAGCTCGTACGCAAGCTTTCTCGTAGATAAAACTCACCATCCATGGAGGCGTTTATGGAGATTGATGGTGTACTCCCTGGTTACGACCTCCTCCTTCCTGACCTTGTTAGGCTTCACCACCATTTTTGCTTGCGCCGCCGCAATAAATATTCGCCGCTTCAAAACAGAGGAACCCTAATTGGCGAGAGTTTATATGGCAGATGTTCGAGAAATAACCTTATTCAGTTACAAAATTGCCCTCGAACGACCTTGGGCCAACGAATTCATTAGACGGGTCCAGCCCACGTAATGACCCAAATCAGGAGTGTATTTGACGAGTGCATGCCCAACACTCGTAAAATTGAGTACAGCATCACCCTATTGGACGCGTCCAGCTTTTAAGATCGTCCGCCTCTAATCTCATCTTACTAAATCATTTATTTTCTTTTTCAGATTGTTTCATATGAATTGATTATTATGGTTGTGTTTAGGGTTGAGCATCGCCTTATCAAGCATCTTATTAGTCAATTCTGTCTTATAAGTCAATTTGATAAAATAAGTTTGTTACGTTAACGTCCAACTTCTGACTTATAAGGTGACTAATTTGAAAATATATTTTTTCAACATGATTACAAAATAAGGTGACTTATAAGTCTTTCATTCCAATTTTAATCTTAACTTTAATTTAAAAAAATTTATGCATAAAATATGAGTATTTTGGATGTATGAAAATTTACAATATTATTTTGATTGTTCTAAATTTTATTGTCAATATTTAAAATAATAACTATTTATTTAAACAATAAATTAGAATAATTAAAGCTAAAAATATTTTTTATTTAATAATAATTGTGATATATAATATTATTAAAAAATACAATAACAATATAAAATAATGTCACTTATGGCATTTTACGAAAATCAGTCACATTATCAGATAAATTTGTGAAACAAGTCTAATTAAATTAGTCACCTCATCAGGTCACCTTATCAGTCACCTCATCAGTCACCTCATCAGTCACCTTATCAGTCTTCAATCACCTTATCAGTCACCAGTAACCTTATCAGTCATCAGTTACCTTATCAATTAGATTTGCTAAATGCATCCTATAACTTGCATTCAGGACCTACCAAAGAAAAAAACTTGCATTCAGGACCTACCAAAGAAAAAAACTTGCATTCCGGGTATAATCACATATCCATGAGCTAAAATTCAAATTGCAGTAGGAGAGCAGATGTTATTGAAATGAAGGGGACAAATGTCCTATATCGGAAAGATGAAATGAGAAACTCAACCATACATTGGAATGGGGTGAATTTCAAATATTATATGTTGGCATATTTTAGCTACATGTGTGGGCATAAACATTTAGACCATTAGATGTATATATATTTAGTCACACACAGTCACACGATGAATAATGTGGTAGGTCCGATTGGTCGGATCGTAAACAAGTCTTTAGTACACATGTAAAATATCAGAATCGTTTCTCATATAAAAGATTAGATTTTGTTCTTTACGTCGATGGGTCGTATTGAATAAAATCTGTTGGACCTAAATTTCAAGTCCGACAAAAAGATAAATGGGAAGCCACTTGACTTATTCGCGTCACCTCTATTACAGCTTCAGGGCCAACCTGGCTCAGCTCATCCTCACAATCAACGTGACCCATGAATCAGAGGAGCTATAATCATAAGGAGATAAGAGATATCCAAACATATATTTTGATCACTCCTCCATTTTTATACCTTGGCCGGAGATGATATTGCTAAGATTAGCAAATCATCCCCGTGTAACTTTAGACAGCAAATGATTCCGGGTTGGAATCAGGCACGCAACCGTGGCAATCGAATATACATTCCAATCCTTGTGTGGCCATGTTAAGCACCTCAAGTCTGCGAGTCATCTTCACAGCAAGCTGCTCCTGTGAGGTTAGTTTTAGAAGGGATCCTGCAAAACTCTAGATAGACATTAAATTTGCATGTCAACATAAAACAGCTTCTGAGCAACCAAAATCAGATCCAATCCCTGGCCGATTCATCTAAAAACAAATTGCAACAAAAAATTCTTGAATAAAAAACTAGCCGATTCATCTAAAAACAAATTGCAACAAAAATCTTTAACGATAAACTGGCCGATTCATCCAAAAATAAATGTAAGCTACTCCACCTGCTGTCCCTGTTGCTGCTGACAAAATTCCTAGCAACAGCTGCATAAGGATCAACAACAATCAGTAGCAATTCAAGTTTTCAGGACATAAAGCTCCATAACTTGCTGAAACAACGGCCCTATCTTTTTCTCGGCCTCCAATAGAGCGTTCGGGAAGTGCGAGATAATTACGAGAGAAGATGCACCATATGCGATCCATGAGTATCCCGAAAATTCTAGCAAGAAATTTGCAATAGGTTCAAAACCAGTCTGATATCTATATGGGGCAGGAGGAATAATCTGGGATTTAACTAGCAGAAGAGGGAGGTGGGAGGTCATGCCGAACCGCAATGGTAGCGAAGAATCGAAATCGGACGGAGGCAAAGAATCGAAATCGGACGGAGGCAAAGAATCAAAATCAGAATCGTGAATTTTGGGAGAATGTTTGGGGGCAAGAAGGTAAGAAATTACAATCTCAGTTTATCAGATTACAATCTCACCAAAAACTACAGTTTGGAATCTGCCAAAAAAAAGCGGGTCACCCTCACAAATCTTAATGACCCGGGAATTAAAAGTTTACTGGTGAACAACTCAATCTCCCTCTTCCTAGGAGAAATCTGGCAGATTCCTAACTGAATCTGTCAAAGTGAACACAGCCAAAGTGTGTTGGGTGCATGCTTGCTTAATTCTTCATCTTTGGAGACTTGAAAACTTTGGTCCCTTATTGATTTCAACTACGTCTGAGCAAACCTCTCAAATCCAAATTTGAAGTTTCTTCGGTAAAATACAATAATCTGGCAGACAATTACTAAGCATGTTCATTTAATTATATTTTTAGGTATGATTATGGGGGTGTTTGCGTCATCAATTAGCGATAACCTGAGGGTGCCCCATCCTTGCAAAGAGGTGCCAATAATTGACTATGGTTGTGTTTGCGAGAGCTTATACTTTTACAAAAGCACTTTTGCAAAATCATTTTTGCAGAAGGACTTTTGAATGGTCCTTCACTTGTAGCCGATGTTAAGGCTGACTGCAAGGAGAGGGAAACTTACCTCCCCTGCTTGCCTCAACCGGTTACCGGTTATGGGAGAAAGTCCTTTCCATGGACAACACCTTTATGTTGTCCATGGAAAGGTTATGAAGTTCCTTCCACCCACTTTCCTCCCAATATCAAAAACCAAATAACATTTAAATATTTAAAAAATACTATATTAATTAATGCTAATATATATAATAATATAATGTCTTATTATTTATACATATATATTAAAATAATAAGATATATCTCCCTAATATTAAAAAATAAAATATAAATATTTTAGATTTTGAACACATGTGGTTTAGATGACCTAATTAAAAATATTTGGAGCAAATTTGGCCCAAAATAAGCGCTCGTTTGTACTACTAAATGCTTTTATCGTAATTTAATAAATATGTGATCCGCAATTATGGAGGAAGCTTCCTCGCTTTATACCTATACCTATTACATCAATACACTTTTCTCTCACTCTACATCATCTTTTCTGCACTAATATTTTCTCTCTCCTATCTATCCTCCATATTTCACAATCATAGAAGGAAATTTCCGCCCCTACAATTTTATTATTATTATTTTATAATTTATTTTATCATACTTTTTGTTAATAAATAATTAAATAATAAATACTTGATACAATGAAGAATCTAAAATACATGTGTACAAAATCTAAAATATATATCTTATTTTTTTAATATTAGGGAGATAAAATAATAAGATATTATATTAGTATTAATTTATATAGTATTTTTTAATATTATATTATTATTTTGTTTTTTATTATTGGGAGAAAAGTGGGAGGAAGGAAATCCTTCCACCCACCTTCCTCCATTCGTTTTCCATGGACAACACAATGGGTTGTCCATGAAAAAGGAAACTTCCTCCCGTATCAAGGTGACCTACAACCGGTTGGAGCTTGGAAAGGGGTGGAAGTTTCCTTTGGATTGGGAATAGCCTAATTGCCACCGAATTTTACTGAGTGCGTGCCCAACACTCGGTAAAATTGAGTACAACATAACCCTATTGTCCTGAATTAAAGGAAAAAAAATCCGCTCTTCTGAAGGTCAGTTAGTAATCTACCGACCTTCTGAAGGGTGGTCGTACCTAATTACCGACATTAAGATTTTTAATGATGCCCACCCTTTCATAGAGCGATAGTTTGCTTTTTGGAAGTCCTAAATTTTTTACCAGAGATTGTGTGGCATAACAAAAAATTTGCCATTCTTATTGGATAAATATTTACTCGGACATGTGTGTTCTCATTTTCCGACATTAGGGCGCTGCTTTTTTTACAACGTATGAAAACTCCACCGAGATAGTTAAATCTAATCCCCTATCACAGCCTACAACAAGAGTAGCTATCTTGGTGAATGGTAGTAGTACGAGAGAATTCAGACTTCAGGAATGGCTTGGGCAAGGGTGTTCCCTCATTCCATTGTTATTCTAGGTGGTTGTGGCAGGCCTGAGTGTGCTACTCAGGCGGGTGGAGGAGCTGGGAATTTTTCAAGGGGTAAAGAGTAGGAGGGATAGAAATATCCCATTAACAGTATGCGAATGATACCCTGCTGCCAGTAGAAGGGACAAAAGAGAATGTTTTTGCAATTAAAGGGATTCTTCTAACCTTTGAACTCTTATATGGTCTTTCAATTAATTTTTTCAAGAGTGAACTAATGTGTCTAAATGTTTCAGATGACAACTTGGAGAACTACTCAAGTTCATTACATTGCCTGGAAGGTAGCATTTTACTATTTAGGCTTACCTATAGGTGGAAGTCCAAGACGAGCACATATGTGGTCTAAATTGAAACAATACATGGAGAAAAAGGCTCTCTAGTTGGACTAACAATTTTCTGTCTTTCGCTCCTAAGAGGGTGAAAGCATTTATATGGCATTTACTGCAGAGTTGAATTGTCACGACAGATAATTTGATACATCGTGGCATTCACATTGATTCTCTTAGTGCTAGATGTGTGTGTTGTGCGGGGAAATAGAGACAATACTACATCTATTTTTTACTTGTGGTTATGCATAGGAAACATGGTCTCAAATATTCTTGTGGCTGGGAACCCTGCTTGCACAAATACAACTGAAGTCCACCTTACGTCATTTGAAGGATTTTTAGGCTATGTTTCATGGCAAAATCGGGAAGAAAGTAGCTATTAAGGTGGTTTACATGGAAAGAGAGGAACTACGCCTGCTTTGATGAGGAAGGAATGGAGGACGTAGTTGAGATAACCAAAATGACTGTTTGGTCATGGTTATCAGCTGGAAATATAGTACCTGCTCCTAGCTCCATGAAAGATTGGATTTGCAGGCCAACTATACCGTTTGCTCCGTTGCCGGATGGAATGTTATGAAGTAATTACAAACTAGTTAGTCCGTGAGTTGTGGTTATGTACATAAAACTATGTACATAATTTTTTTTTTGCTTCTTGCTTACAAAAAAAAATTATTATTATTGCAATGTGAAAATATTTGCACAATAAATTTCCACGGTATACTTGAGGATTTAGAATTGAAAAATGATATTCATTTATTTATGCTTGTAATTGTTGACAATCATAATATTAAAAAATAATATCTAAAAATTGTATATGAATACCGCTAAAATTAGACCACATTTCCTTTCACTGAAATATAATATTTATTAAAATATTTTCTTTATTAATTTTCATCCCTAAATAAAACTACTATTTTTAATAAAATATATTTTTCATTAATTTCCATCCAATGCCGGAATGGAACACAAGCAAGCTCAACGATCTTATTGCAGGAATTTCAAAGCCACACCAGAAGAAAGAAAGTGTTGCAAGTCTTGGACAAACAATACCACACAACATACCCATCAATAAAATCTGTACCATAAACAAGCACACCAGTAAGCAAAACACAAGCTTAAATTCTAGCTTTTTGACAGATGCCCCTTGGCACTGGATAATTCGACTCACTCACTCGTAGTAGCCTATATGCTCATTCTTGTCAAAGACAGCCGCATCCTGCTTGCAGGGTGCGGGGGGTACTCATAAGATTTCTATATCTTGTCCAGCTTCTCTGCCTTTACGACGGGGTTGGCCTTGGCGATGGCTTCCTGACCAGCGGTCCTATAGTCATAGTGGCATTCGTGTTTGTCGGAGTAGCGATGAATGGAGCAGAACATGCCCCCGCAGCGACAGTTGAAACCGGTCAGACCAACGCGCTTGTTGCAGGTGCCGCATCTTTTGGGACCTTGTTTGACTTCTTCGGATTTTTCCGCAGGGGGCAACAATGCTGATGAAGCTTGTTCTGATGCGACTGTAATGGGTAGTGGCAGGGTTGATGGTTCGGTAACCACAGAGACACCGGAATCCTTTTCGGATGCACTGGAGCTGCCATTCACAATGCTCTGTATGGATGAGGCAGCCAGCTGGGCTTGTTCTTGCTTCAAAGCGACGTCTTTGTAACACTTGGAGCACATGTTCATGGTTGCTGCGGTTCCAAAGAAGCCACAGTTGTTAACACAGAGGATAGGAGCCTGAGGAGCTTGGCAACCAGTCTCATTTTGTTCCATTTTAGATTCTTCCTGCACCAAAGAGTTGTTGAAATCCCATGAAGAAACTAGAAACAGTAGAAACTAGAGTTGTTGATGATTCCAAGAGAAGGAGAGGCAAGATCAGATTTGCAACTAAAGAAAACACTGCACTGCTCAGAATTCCGAAAATCATGTGTATTTCAAGCACTAAAGTAGCAGTGTCTATTCACCATATCCCCCAATTGCTACGAACCTATATTCACCAGGGAACAACTAAATAAGTAACACATCTTGAGAAAAGAAAGAAAGAATATGCCTTTAGCATATTAAGGGAAGGCCAGACACGGGAGATTCCGCCTCATCCAACATAACATCAGCAATATAGTTAGTTAACGCATATAGATTAACTCTGAAACTCACGAGTCCACAATACGACAAAGCATACAAAAAAATCCCTGAAGGCCTCGTGCCCTATTTTCCAGGGCTAGAAAAATTGCATGCCCGATGAAGAAATGCGATGAAACACAAATACCATGTAGATCAAACTCTACCTACACATGATTGAGCAAGTTACGAACAGTCAAGCAACCAGCCTTGAATTTTACTCATGATCCCCGAGGAGGACTACTGTTCAACAAATTAGTATCCAACCAGTTACGAATATTTAAAAGTTTAGAGTTGGAATCTGTATCACACAATGCACTCTCTTGTTATATACAACGTACTTGATTGACCACGGGCCCCTGGACTGAATGCATCTTAGACATCTTTTCAAACCAAATAAAACAGTAACGAAAAAAGGATTACGCCTTTATGAAATAGATCCAGAACTAAAGCTATATTACTCTCACACTCGTTTTTTCTGTACAGAGATACTTCTATAACCCTGCTGCGGCTTTAGATAATAATTTAAATTAAAATATTTCGCTCCAAGCAATAGAAAGAACATATCTCGAAGACCACTTACACAAAACAGAATTTTGCCCCAAGTGGCAACCCTCTTCGACTGCAATACTAACGTTTGAAAGGCTTCAGGGACTGAATCCAGTAATTTGATATTGCCCAGACAACCATGCCATAGTCAGACTAATATGTTTATACTGTATAATGGAATCGCCATTAACTCAGCAAAAATTGAATACGAAGGAAAATGAACACACCGATTGAGAAATATTGACAGAAAATTACAATAAACAAAAAAGGCCTCGAATTCCAGCATACCCTTCAAAGAAAACGCAAAAAGTTCAAATCTTTCCTAAAGCTTTCGTCTTTTGATCCCTGCTGATCATCAACAGAACAATTCATAACATAACATGATCCTAGAAAATCATCATCAATAATAATTCGCCAAGGGAAACCAGATAATCAACTAATCCCCTAAAATCTATCACGATGGAGCGATATAACCATAGCCTGTATACTATATAAAGAGAGGGAGAGAGACCAACCCTAGAAGCGAAGACGAATTGCAGAGAGAAATGTAAGAGGAAAACAGCAGAGGGGGTAGCATCGACATTATATATCGGAAGAAAAAATAATAAAAAGATTATGAGCTGGTTTTCAAGTGTGCCAGGTCTACGTACGCCTCAAGAAATTGTAGCCGTTTGAAAACCTGTCTTATAAAAGGCAAAATTGATAAAGTTCACGACTCCAAACCACGACTTGACCACGCATTCACAAAAATGTGTTACTGTGCTGGGTGGGCCCCACCCAAAATCAGGTGGGACCCACCACATAAGTCACTTTACGTGGGATAGGAGTGGTCATTTGCCGTAGGAAATATCACTCCTCAATAAAAGGAGCTCGCGAAATGCGGAAATGATATTCTAACACGAAAGAGATGCACGGATATAGCACGAGTAACCACATGGCGTGATGTCATTGGATGGGCCAAAAAGTGTTTCAATCACATGGCCTCTTAATTCAAGCCACCTCATTTTCGTGCCAAGTTAGTATCATATTCTGGCGTGCGCCATATCAGCCCTCCGCGAAATGACATGCTCATCTCTCCCAAGGATTTTCTTATAAAAGGGGCCAAATGAGGCATAAAATTCTATGTTAATAAATGGACAAGTAACCTCTATAATAATTCAATTTTGAAATCTAATATTTAATTTTATTACTTATTTATTTTTATTATTTTTTTACTTAAAAGGCATTAAAAGAAAAAAAAATAAAGAAATAAAATACTAAACCGTTTTAACACGTTCTAATTTAGTCAATTGTCGGAAGACTTTTCACTAACTCATCTCCGTCGAAAGGAAAACCTCCTCGTAAAATTAAAAACCTTGACCCTTCAATCGAAAACCTCGACTGGATTCCTTCAACATGTCGATCGATAAATCCTCAGACGTGGACGTGGACTTTGATCGAATAATTACCACTATCGTACTCTCACACGATATCGCCGGAGGATCTTTCTACTTTATTTTATCATCTCTGATTGTGAAAAACCTAGAGTTTAAAAGTTCAAACCATGGATGCTATTGTCACCGACTTTTCACTTACCCATCTCCGTCGAAAAGACAACCTTCCAAATTGAACAAGACGTCCCTTTAACCTCGACTCAAATTGCCTTCAATATGTCGTTATAGTGGGGATAGATTGGACAACCAACTGTCCGTTCGGCGAGAGTTGCTCAAATACGCACGCGGACGACTCTAGTCATCGGGTGTATCACGACTGTACTGTCGATATCACGACTGTCGGCATCGCAGCTGTCGGCATCGCGGCTGTCGGCGTCGTGGTTGTCGGCATCGCGGCTATCGGCGCCACAGAATCACGACTGTCGGCATCATGACTGTCGATATCACGATTGTCGGTTCAGTTTGGATAATCTCGATGCCACTATGAACTTGTCTTTGACGACGCCGGGTGATGTCGTTCGCCTCGGATACTGCTAACCATGATGCCGAAGCAATCGAAGAAAACCTTCATGAATGACTCGACCTGTCAATCTCATTCAATCATGGCGAATCTGATGGGAATTGATTGTCGTCATTCCCGTTCCAATCCATCCCATCAACTCAGAACATGAAACGACGCACAGAGATACTTCATTACATTGTTTTATATTACATCATATCAATGTGTTCATCAATTTTATTATTAATAATCAATTACATCGATCAATGTCGACAGTTAGTTACATAATCAACGCCAGTCAAAGAAAC
>JAOYMZ010000348.1:0-10190 GCA_025802335.1 Pinguicula primuliflora | reverse complement strand
GATTAGCGGAGGAACGTGCACCCCTCCAGGCCTACATGGCTTCATCCCTGGGAGCAGGGGTGTATGCTTATCCCTACACGCTCCACTACCCAACCGAAATGAAGAAAAAGAAAAGGGCGAAAAAGAAGAAAAAGAAAAAGGATCAAGAGCCCCCCAACCCACGGCGCAGCTTGCGCATTCGCGGACTTCCGTTATTTTAGTAGTAACTCTATTTCCAGTTGTGATTGTTTTTTCCACAACTATGCTCACTTTTGGGGCTAGTTTGTACAATCACTTTTGCTATCAATAAAACCTCTTTCTGGATTAAAACAAACATTGTTGGCTCTAATATTTTTGTGAGTTGGTCATTTTTTTACTACAACATGCTTGAAGTTGTGAACAATGAGAAATGAAGAAATATTTAACAAAAAGCGTTCAAGCCTTACACTAGCAATACAAGCTCATTACGCAGAATCACAAATATCACTACAATACTTGAATGAAAGGGTGAACCTGGGACTGCAAGCTTGACCTCCTGCTTCCATGCCAGATCAGTCAGCTATGTGGGACTTCACCTTCTCTGTTGACGCAACGGTTAATCGTCGTACCAAAGCTATAACACGATTGGAGAGAAACACTTTTCTCTTAATTTTTCTTCTACATCTTGTTCATTACATGAATATACGTACAAAACTCCTCCGACACAAATAATTAATCATACCTATAAAAGTCTTTGCAATCCCTTAAATTAAGGGATTGTATGACTTCTATTCCATCATACCATGACTTCTTTGTCATCGTAGGGTAGATGCATTGATGTCAAACATCAATGCATTATACGTGAAATTATTATTTCTAACACTCCCCCTAAAGTTGGGTAATGGAATGTCCAATGTCCAACTTGCTCAAAATATCATGAAATGCTCGTCCTGCAATTGCCTTGGTGAGGATATCTGCTAGCTGGTCCTCTGATCTGACATATGGTAGAGTTATGATCTTATCATCCAACTTTTCTTTAATAAAATGTTGGTTGATTTCCATATGCTTTGTCATATCATGTTGACTGGATTTTCTGAAATTTGTATAGCAGCTCTACTATCACATCTTAAAGGGCATGGTCCCTTAGGCGGGAATCTCAACTCGGTCATCAGTGTTTTGAACCATAAGACTTCGGTCACGCCTCGTGAAATACCCCTAAACTCAGCCTCTGCACTAGACAATGTCACCCCCTTCTATTTCTTGTTCTTCCATGTCACCAGGTTCCCTCCTATGAAGGTGAAGTATCTTGAAGTAAATCTCCTGTCCACCAGATTCTCTGCTCATTCAGCAACAGTGTATGCTTCCATCCTCAAGTGACCATTTTTTCGAAACATTACTCCAGTGTCCAAGGTACCTTTAAGATACTTAACCATCCGCAGGGCTACATCCATGTGTTCTTTCTGGGGTTTCTGCATAAATTGGCTCACCACTCCAACTACATATGCAATGCATAAGCAAGGGTCAGATCTCAGGGAGGGGGTGTATTTCACACAATCTAAAATTAGCAACTATCAAAGTGACCCACAATCTTCAGGCGTGCATAACTTTTAAACTACTTAACCAAACCGAGTAAATTAAAATTATCTAAGTAGCCAAGGAAGTGAAGTTCAATTTTTCAGAAGACAACCAAACAAAAATCGCAACACAGCAGGAGATAAAAATTCAAGAGTGAAGATAACCCAGGGCTTCAGTTTTATGCTTCACCTAAACTCTGTTTTTAATTTCTAAATCCATTCTATCTAGCCTTCTACTCAGTTTTAAACCCTCAGAATCCATCATAATCCATCCTATTTTACCAGGTATGGACTATTTCATCCAACTTAGAGGCAAGTTAGGGGTAATACCCCAAGGACAGCCCATTGGAGAACTTCTAGGGTCTTGTTCCTATGTGTGGTATCACGAGTTGGGGGTAATACCCCCAGGACAGCAACAAGTAACATGCTCTTGTAGAATCCTTACACCTATATGGCAGTAGTGTGCAAGAATCACCTATATGTGTTCAAATAATCCGGCCGAAATCATTCAAACATAGAAAGCATAACATGAAACTGATAAAACTAGAATAGAACTTCGTTAAAAACGATCAAACATTGTTTAGACTTGGATAACCGAGCCCCAAGTTTACAAAGATTAGCTCATCCTCAAGGCATGAGCCACAGTAAGCTCAAAAAACACAGCAGCTAAGAGAATCCATCAGCTATGCAGTTGAAATCAGCAACAAGAATCAGCTTCTACACTTCTGCTTTTTTTGCCTCTTTTCTTGCATTGCAGAATGTATCTCCCGATTGTGGCTGAATGAGAATTGTTGCTTATGTTTAGGGTTGTATCCATGCCAAATCTCAGCTCTTCCCTCCAAGCCAAACACATGATGTGAATTTTTGATGAGGGTAGAACTGTCTTTCTGATACAGTTCTGTATGTCTTCACATTTGGTCCCCAAAGTGGGTGTGGACGGGTTCAGGTGCTCCAGCAGTCACATAAGATATGATCTTGAGCTCGTGTACTAACTCCTGGCAAAAGTTTAGATTCATCCATGCGCCCAACGAAGAGATATGCAACCATCTTGAGGATAGGTTTGTCAATAACCAGCAACTTTATTTGTTCTGATAATCTATGTATAAGTCCCTCCAAATGCCGTTTTTAGATTTTGATCCCCCTTCAATATTGTAGATAAGGACATAAAGAATATCTCTGTGCAATGGCAGGACCGCCCTTGATCCGGTCTGAGAGATATGCTTGTTGAACGGTTGAGATGTCATCTCTCTCTCTCATTTCCTCTTTTGGCAAAATATCTTTTGAGAAGTTGCTAGTTCTTGCCTAGAATAGAGAGTTGTGGTCCCTTCCTTGCTTTGGCTCCAAGTTTAATATGTATGGTTGATATTACACGGTCCAGATGTTGCATTTGACTCCTTGGACTTGATTTTGTACACCTTTGGATCACACTTCAACACTTAACTGAATTTCTTGATCCTTTGGAACATATGCTCCTTGATTGCCTTCACCCTCGCCAGCAGCATTCTGCTTCCTCGCCAGCACAATTAACAGAACAAACTCGCCAGGTTTCATGCAGACCCTCGCCAGGAGATAGCTAAATATACTCCAACACCAGAACATCGGCCCTTTAGCTCAATTTTGCACAGTTTTGCACCAGTTTGCACAGTTTTGCCAAATTTGATCTTTTAATCTGTATCAAAACAATAAAGCACAAAATAAGACATAAATGAAGTATTTAAGGCTTAAAATGATATAAAATGATAAGGTAAAAATGCCTAAAAACACTATATAATTTTGGCTTATCAGACTCCTTCACTCTTAAACTTTGCTTGTCCTCAAGCAAGAGAATCAGCATATCATTTTAAAGTAAGAACAAAGCAAAGTGTGTGGTGCTTAAATGGGTCTAAATGATGCAGGTATAGACATGAGTGAGGGTGCGTTCAGTATGATCGAAAAGAGTTAAGAGCATCACTATTTGCAATTTAGGTCATGTTTTTCACTATCAGCAATTTAGCATGGCCTTTTTGAATCTAAGTCCTGCGTCTCAAGGGACTAACTAACTCTCCAACCTCATACCACAACCCTGGTGCATTTGCTCTTGTAGGAATCTCAAGACTGGTCTTCAATTCCATCTCACTCTTTCTTTTAAGGTTAGTGTTTAGGAATAGGCTGTCTCTCGGATGGAATTGGACAGATCATAATGGTCTCTCTATTTGGTTTACATGTTGGTGGACAGTTTTTGTTGTCAACTCCGGACAATGGATAACATAGAACTTAAGCCAAGCCCATCTTCTTCAGACTTATTGCCTCTTCACTTTAGAATAACCCTGCCAGTCTGTTCTGCATTTTGCTGCAGACTTGTTGGTTTTCGCTACATATCTCCGAGGTTGCTTTAGATTAAATTGTGTTTGAACTTCAGGAACTCAGGCCTCCTCTTGAGGTGCAGGGGGTGTTTTTCTTGCATTTTATTTCAGCCTTTTTACTGAGCTTTTCCCCTGATTTTTAGCACAAGGTGCAGGTTCTTCTTTTGAATCTATTTTCCAATTTAAGCAGCATACCAGCATCGGTTTTCTTGACTTCTTGTGGCTTGAACCTTATGGTTTTGGGGCTTTGGCCAGTTCATGAAATCACCTCACCCAGAATCAACCAAAATACTGTATCACTCCCTTCCCTCAATTAAAAAAAACAAGAATACCCAGCTTTGGATTCTCTACGCAGCAAACTATACCTCTTCTTTCAAACCAGTGGAGAGTTTCAAGTTATGTCCACAAGATATTCAAAACAGATCATAGGCCACAACTATTTTAGCATATCTAGCTTATCGCTTCACCATCATTAGCAAATATGAGCAGAAAGTTCAAGATTTTCGAAAAAAATTGCTCCTCTCAGTGCAAGAAAGAAACATAAGCTCTAAAATGAATGCAAATGACAGTTCATGCTTCTTAAAACCCTATAAACTTCCCCTCCACACTTAAACCTTCACTTGTCCTCAAGTGAATTGATGCAAAGCAGAATTTAAGATAGAAAGCATGAAAAGATACAACCTGATGGGTGACTTTTTTCTCCAAGATTTCAGGAATACCAGAAACTGTCATTATTGACCTCTTTTGCTGTTTTGCTGCATAAATCTCAAACATGCTTAGAAATTCAAAAACTAATTGCAGAAACTAATAACATACTTGGCTTGGATTGCCTCCCAAGAAGCTCCGAATTTTAGGTCGACAGATAGACCATTCAGCAACTGATTACTGCTTGAAGTGAACCAGCTCATTAATTTCTTTAAGATCGGCTGGTGAGTTACATGGTTAAACTGGGTGTCCATTGACTTTGAAAATTTCTCCAGAGTTTCCTTTGAGCTCTAAGAAACCATATGGTGAGACTCTAACAACCTCAAAGGGACCAGACCACTTTCTGATCAGTTTTCCAGGAAAGAACTTCAGCTTTGAATTAAAGATCAGAACTAACTGTCCCACATTGAACTTCTTTGCATTGATCCTCTGATCAAGGAAGAGTTTAGTATTCTCTTTATAAATCCTTAAACTCTCATATGCATCATGCCTCAACTCTTCAAGTTCAGCAATCTGGATCAGTCTTTGTTCACCAGTAGCAGCAAGATCCATATTGAAATTCTTCACAGCCCAGAATATTTTGTGCTCTAACTCTACTGGTAAGTGGCATGGTTTTCCATAAACAAGCTTAAACATGAGGACCCCTATAACTGAATCTGACAGTGACCAAATGATTTGGATGCCAACAAACTATGGCTGTTTCTCCCTCTAATCTGCATACAATGTGGTAAGGCAATCTATTAACACCACATTGGATTTCTCCTGGTTATGGGATAAGCACTTGTCTCCAAAAATAACTATCTTCACATGGAAAATATTCCAGCACATTGTCCCAGTTGACCACAATATTCAGTCTAAATGCATCACTATGGCTTCAAGATGTTCATGTTGCTCTACTGCTGTGGATATAGAAACTGAGAATTACATGTTCTCTTCTGGAGAGCTGGCAGTCAAGGTCTGGGACCACTTTAACACAACTTTGTCTCACTCCAGCTCAGGCGCTTCATCTTTGGCACACAGATTAGACAAGTGGTTGGCAGTGAGAGTTCAACCTGGGACCACTTTAACACAACTTTATTTTCGTTCACAAAGTTCTACCTCAGATTATATTATGGCAAATCTGGAAACACAGGTGTGATATGAGGTTCAACTCAGTCTCTCTGAATGCTGCCAGCGTTATTCACTTGACCACCCGCATGCTCACGGATATCTTCATGGGGAGCAAATTCTATGCCCCCACAAAGCTGCAGGAAAAGTAGTCTTTTGACAGGCTTGGCATTTCTCTTCACTCTGGTCATCCTGGCCAGTTTATGTATTGCTCCTGGCAAGCTCCTGCTAATGAGGTGATCAAACTTAATATTGATGGTAGCTCTAGTCATGACTCAGCAGAAACAAGAGGTATTTTCAGGGATGCACAAGGACACTGCCTACTAAGCTTCAAATCAAAGATAACACGTTGTTCAGCAATTGAAGCTGAGGCAGAAGCTCTTCTCCAGGGTCTACTGATGGCCAAGACTCACAACTTCCAAATTTTGGAAGTTAACACTGACTCTACAATTCTTATCTCTGGTCTTGTGCAGGTACAATTAGCTCCATGGTACATTACACACACCTTGCAGCAAATCCAAAATGTCAAGGCAGAACTCCACCAGTGCTCAATCTCTCACTGTTATAGGGAGCAAACTAAGGCAACAAATGCACTGGCCAAAGCTGGAAGGCAACTTCAGCAAGAGACTCTACTGCTCTTAACTAAGCTACCTGATGACATTGCAAATATTATCCAAAAGGACAAAATCTCCACTGTCTACAAGAGAACTAAGAAGAACAATGGATGAAGCTCAATCTCAACAGAAGAATCATCAACAGTGGACCCTACCAAGCATCATTTTCTATCATTTGATTTTGTTGTCCATAGATTTGGAAGAAGGTGATATAGGGTGTCATACTCTTTCTTCTCCTAGAATTTTCCATGTTAGGGGTTTGCCGAAGGGAGGTTTTAAGGAGGTGGGACTATATCATCCTAAAGCTTTTAGATGGAAGGGCCCGGAGGGCCATGTAGGTGCTTGGCACCACTTTCGTAAATTTCAATAAAATTTTAAATTTGCCATAAAAAACTCCAAAATTCCTAGCTGCTCCATTTCATTTCTCTTGGTCAGATTCTCAGCTCTTTGGCAACTTCACAACTTTGAACAAATCTCTGTGCATCCTTGAAGAGACTAGGCCAATAAAATCAACATTGCAGCACCTTCATTGCTGTTCTTTGCCCTCCAAAATGGCCTCCACACTCTAAAGGGTGGCAATGCTGCAGAATAGACCACATTTCATTCTTAGGAACACACCTTCGGATCATTCAATCAGCACAGATTTTGTATAGGCTTGGTTCTTCATAGAAATAATTTTTCAGATCATGAAAGATTTTTTTTGTCTTCACGGAAACAATCTCCTCATCCTGTTGAGGGGTGGGGGTATGATTGCATACATCTTATCCTCCCCAGACCCTGCCTAAGGGCGGGATTTATTAGGTATGTTTGGTTTGGTTTTGGTTTATGAAAGAATTTTTTTCTTTGCTGATTGCTGCCTGAAGGTAAGATTTTGCAAGATAAATAGTTTGCAAAATCAGCATACCATGGACTTGGTGCAGTTGAGATAGCAAATACTTTCTCATCAGGAAAAGAATCCAAGATAGGGACAGATTCAGGTTCTGCAGAGTTAGTGTCATCTAGTCTACTCAGGTGGTCAGCTACCACGTTCTCAACACCTTTCTTGTCTCTGATCTCCATGTCAAACTCTTGTAGCAATAGCACCCATCTTATCAGCCTTGGTTTGGCATCCTTTTTGCTGCTCATCAGATACTTAATAGCTGCATGATCAGAAAATACAATCACTTTGCTTCCCAAAATGTATGGTCTGAACTTGTTGAAGGAGTAGATAACAGCTAACATCTCATTCTCAGTTGTTGTATAATTCAATTAAGCAAAACTGAGCATCCTGCTTGCATAGTAAATCGTGTGAAATCTCTTATCTTTGTGTTGGCCAAGAACATAACCAACTGCAACATCAGAAACATCACACATGATTTCAAAGGGCAAGTTCCAAGCAGGTGCTATCATTATTGGTGCAGATATCAGCTGTCTCTTCAACTCTTCAAAGGATTTCATACACTCGGCTGAGAACTGGAATTCAGCTTCCTTCTCCAACAAATGGCAGAGAGGTTTTGCAATCAAAGAGAAACCTTTGATGAACCTTCTATAAAAACCAGTATGTCCTGAGAAACTTCGGATCGCTCTCACTGTCATTGGGGTGGGAGGCTCTTGATTGCCTCAATCTTGGCCTTGTAAACCTCTAGACCTTGCTTAGACACTTTGTGGCCAAGGACAATGCCTTCTCTGACCATGAAATGACACTTTTCCCATTTTAGAACCAATTGAACCTCTTCACACCTTTCAAGCACTTTTCTGAGATTTTTTAAACATAGCTCAAAGCTGTCTCCAAAGACACTGAAATCATCCATGAAAATCTCTATAATCTCCTCAATCATGTCTGAAAAGATTGCCATCATACACCTTTGAAAGGTAGCAGGAGCATTGCACAATCCAAAGGGCATTCGTCTAAATGCAAAGGTCCCATATGGACAGGTAAGCGTGGTCTTTACTTGATCTTTTGGTGCCACTGTGATCTGATTATAGCCACTATAGCCACTATATCAAGGTAGCTATAAAATTCATGACCAGCCAATCTATCCATTATTTGATCCACAAATGGTAAAGGATAATAATCTTTCCTGGTTGCTTTATTCAGCTCTCTATAGTCAATGCATATCTTCCATCCTGTGATTGGTCTTGAAGTGATCAGCTCCTCATTTTTATTCATATGGGCAGCGAATCCACCCTTCTTCGGCACACACTAAACTGGACTGATCCAAGAGCTATCAGAGATTGGATAAATCACTCCAACATCCAACCATTTCAGAATCTCCTTTTTCACAACCTCTTTCATAACAGGATTTAATCTTTGCTGAGCTGCTATCACTGGCTTGCGCCCTTCCTCCAGAAATATCATGTGCATGCATAGGGTGGGAGAGATGCCCTTAATGTCGGCCAAAGTCCAGCCAATAGCTCCCTGATATTTTTTTAGCAACTGCAATAGAGAGTCTTCCTGTTCAGCAAGGAGGTTCTGACTGATGATCACTGGTTTTGCTGCATTTTCTCCCAGAAAAGCATACTTTAAATGGCTAGGCAGTGGTTTCAACTCCACTTCTGGCTGCTGAATCAGATAAGCTTCCTGGTTAGAGCTTGGTTCATCTAGACTCTCGAAGATTCTTGGTTCAATACACTGATGTTCCTTCATAAGCACCTTGTATTTTTCAACACTTGGCTCTTGCAGAATTTCTGAATTTTCTGTGGTCAGATAGGCAGCCAAAGGGTCTTGCATACATCCCAGCTCTCTAGAGAATTCCTCCTCTTTCACTTCCACGGCCATACACTGCTCAAGAGCCTCCACTTCTTCAAAATAGTCATCTGACATTTTCATTGAAGGATATATTTTGAATGTCACTTCCTCATCTTCAACACTGAGTTTCAGCTCTCCTTTCTTCATACCTATCAGTGCCCCAGCTGTTCTTAAGAAAGGTTTGCCCAGTATAATAGGGACCTTGCTGTCCTTAGTCATATCCAAGATCACAAAATCAGCCGGAAAAATAAACTTATCCACTTTTACCAAAACATCTTCAAAGATACCTCTTGGCTTCCTCAATGATTTTGTCTGCAAGATGCAACATAATTCCAGTGGTCTGAGGTTCCCCCATACCCAATTTCTGAGAGATGGAGTATGGCATCAGATTTATGCTTGCTCCAAGATCACACAAGGCATGATCAAAATTCTGTGCTCCAATAGAACAAGGAACTGGAAAGCTCCCCAGTAACGGCGCCAAAAAATTGATCCGCAAATTCATGAGTTCATGAAAGTGCACATGGCCAAGTTATAATACAATGCTAAGCAAGAGTCAGATCTCAGGGAGGAGGTGCAAATCATGAAACTTATCCTAGTAGCTATCAAAATAACCCACAAGTTCGGGAGAGCATATCTTTTAATCTACTAATAAGAAAATTGCAAACTAAAATTCTATAGACAACTAAGAGGGTCTAGATCAATTGTTATGAAGGCAACTAATCCAAATCCACAACGCACAGAAAGATATGTCAAGAAATAGAGAGATAACTCAGGGCTTCAACTTGTCTGCTCCACCTAAACTCTGTTTTAAGTTTAAAAATTCATTCTAATTAGTTTCCAATCAGTTTTATCCCACAGAACCCATCATAATCCATCCTACTTTACCAGGTATGGATTATTTCATCCAAGTTAAAGGCAGGTTAGGGGTAATACCCCAATGACGGCCAATTGGAGAACTTCAAAGGTCATGTTCTTATGCGTGATACCTCAAGTTGAGGGTAATACCCCCAGGACGGAGGTAAGAAACATGCTACTGTAGAATCCTCACATCTATATGGCAGTAGTATGTAAGAATCACCTAGATATATTCAAATAATCTGGCCACAATCATTTAAATATAGCAAGCACAACATGAAACTGATAAAATGAGAGGAACTAGATT
>JAOYMZ010000347.1:0-10191 GCA_025802335.1 Pinguicula primuliflora | reverse complement strand
AGTATGTGGTAAAAGTGACAAATTTGGTCACATACTGTCGGTACCGGTACCATACCGGTACCGACAGTACCGGCACCAGTATCGTTTATGCCTCCGGTATCGGTACCGGTCTAAAACTCCCTGGTACCGGGGTACCGGTACCGGCCCTGTACCGGTACAATACCGGTACCCAATATAGGCACCACATATTGGCCGGTATCGGTACCGGTCCTGCGGCGGACCGGTACCGGTGGACCGATTGGACAGCCCTAAAAACAAGTAAAAATCATACAAAAAGATATGATTTCAAGTAAATATTATCAATTAAATGAGCTCAAAATTGCATATGAATGGGGCTCATCAGATACATCATTCACTAAACAAAAGGGGAAAATATAAATCAGCAAATGAAAGATAGACTAAGAAAAACTTTTGCAAAGCTGCATATTGCGTATCTCAGTTAGTAGCCTTCACTTTCCAACCATCCCTGTCCCTGCAATGTAGCACAGCAGCTGATGTCCGCTGCGTTGAGCCATGTCCACATGAAATAAATGCATTAATTATCCTCAAAACATATCTGTTGTAAGAAAAATAGAAATGTGATGGTGGCAAGGAATTTGGTTTACATTAGATGCAATAAAAAATGAGATTTTACTATAAGGCACCCCATTTAAAGCACCATAAATGTACCACATGTGTATAAACACATCCACACCCACACGGGTGTGTGTGCTCACAAATGATATGGTGCATTTGAATGCCTTAAATTTGGTGCCGTGTAGCAAATACCAAAAAAATGAACATTTTAAGTTGCAATGCACATAGCGTATGGACAAAAATCATGATAAGTCACAGCATGGTTTTAAATTGTACCCGACAATGTTAGTTAAGGGACTTCATTTTTCATACCCAGGCCTATATAGCCTCATCAAACAACCCAAATGTAAATAATCGAGAAAACAAATCAAACAAAATAGGAGGCCAATTTAGAAAAAAGTTCGGAATGGAAACCTCAACAAAGTCCGTCTTCATGATATTAAATTACCCGCCTCGAAGCAGAAGCCTAAGAAGCCATGGAAACTGCTCTCAACCGCACATCCGTCGATTGATGAATTGAAGCCTGCAAGAGTCAAAGATTAGGGGTCAGTCCAAGAAACACAAAATAGAAGCGAATGGCCTTCGGCTAAGAAGAAATTGTACCTCGCGAGCATGAAGAAGATGGAAAGCGGCGGATCTAAAACCTAGAAAAGAAATTGTGAGACCTAGAAATCCTGTAAAGTCGAACGATTGGGATGAATGTACAGAAAAGTCCACGAACGGCCAGGATGCACAAGAAAGCAGCATTTCGTTTTACACAGGAGGGGCTGTCGTTTAGTGACCTGGCTTATAGATATAGATATGAGCTCGCATATAGATATAGTCTGTGTTTAGTAAATTTGGCTGATAATATGACTGATAACTGATGACTGATAAAGTGACTGAAGACTGATGAGGTGACTGATAAGGTGACTGATGAGGTGGCCTGATTTGATTAAACTTGTTTCGTAAATTTACCTGATAAGGTGACTGCTTTTCGTAAAATGACATTATTTTATATTGTTATTATATTTTTTAATAATATTTTATATCATAATTATTATTAAATAAAAAATATTTTTTGCTTTAATAATTTTAATTTATTATTTAAGTAAATCATTATTATTTTAAATATTAACAATAAGTTTAGAACAATGAAAATAATATACTTATGGTACAGACGTGTACGTATAAAAAGTTAAGGGTAAAATTGGAATGAAAGACTTATAAGTTAACTTATTTTTTAATCTGACTGAAAAATATATTTGTTGTTGGTTGTTGTCTGTGTTGATTTTCTCTCTATGAAGAATTTTGCTCTGACTTCTCTCTACAAAACTCACTGCTAACATCACTGTCGTCTTCAAGCCCCTCCCACATGGAGGATGAGGACATGTTCAATTCGGTTCAATTCCCACCCTTAGAGCAAGATTACGCCAATAAAAAGGTTAAGAACTCGAACTTTGCCTCTACTTCTGCTAAAATAAAAGTCGTCGTCGGTCTGGGGGTTCAGGCTGTACTGCCCCCGTCCCCGTCGTTGATATTTGGGGATCCCCTGCCCCGAGGTCCTCCCTCGTACAAGTCCTTTGTTTCTAGCAGCACAAAGATAAAGATCACTGAGGAGGACGTTATCCACAGACATAACGGTAAGGATCCTACTATTTGCTTCAAAGAAAATGTCCAGGCCCAAATTGCCTCAAGCATGGCCAACAACGTCATAATCAGACCCCTGGGGAAATATGGTATGGGTTATCAGGCCCTCCTTACCCGACTAAAAGCTATTTGGAAGTCGAGAGGAGATTTCAAGCTGATTGACACTGCCGACGGATATTATCAGGTTCAATTTTCGGACGAGAAAGATTACATCAAAGCATTACTAGAAGGGCCGCATATTCTGGAAAGCCGACCGCTGCGTGTTTTCCCCTGGCATAAAGATTTCGACATGAAAGTAGTCCATGTCGAGCCAGTAGCTGTGTGGATCCGCTTTCCAGATTTGCCCATCCATTACTACCACAAAGACCTCCTCATCCAGATTTCTAAACCGGTTGGGGTCTTTATGAAGGTTGACGATCACACCTTATCGGAGGCGCGAGGAATCTACGCCCGGATCGCCATGCTAATAGACTTACAACAACCGTTGACTTTGTCTGTGACGGTAGACGGGAAACCTTACCCCGTGCAGTATGAAGATCTCAATGAGATTTGTTTTTTATGTGCCAGATACGGCCACCAAGAAAACTCCTGTCCGTATGCAAAGTCGGAACTTTCGCTGAAGGCTTGTGCCACGATAACAGGATACAGGCAGCAACAAGATAAACAGGTGCCCCCACCATCCCGGAGAATGATCACGTGACTCTCAATCACACGACAGAGGCAAACAAGGACTCTATGACAGAGAAATAGGAGTATCAGAGCAAGTTATTAACGTTACTCACATTGCTGGAAATTCGACGCGTCGGTCCTCTATTACAGTTTTCAATAAGTTTGCCACACAAAATCAAAACTGGCACATGCCCACTGTCGACGATATCAGCAAGACGGGGGATTGGTTAATAGCCCCAAAGACAACCCGCTGTGCCAAAAACAACAATCTTACCAGGTCGTTTCTCGGCTCTATCGGCCACGAGGAAATCCACATAGATCAGAACCCGTCAGTTACCACATGCCCAATCTTGCACAAAAATCTGTATAAACCCCATGACGCCAAAGCCAAAGGGAAAAGAAAGTTGGGCCTACAAGGACGCCCAAAAACAGGCCCAAAAACTGGACGTAAGCTACAGCCCAAGAATTTTGTATTTGTCCCAAAGTTGAATGAACTGAAAGCCTGCGAGCCACTATTCGTAGATCTAACCAACACAAAGCCTTCCTCATCTACAGCTGGAAATCCATTGAACCCTGAAGTCACTCCCAAACACATCTCCGTCACCGTTCCACACCCAGCTCTACCCACAAATCCCACACCAGAATGACGTCTATCATCGATGCCAGATCTCAAACAGAATGTTCTCAAAGGGATGCATCTCAAGAAACCTGCCATCCTTTTGGGCCCAGCAAACCAAGGCGTTGGAAAATGGTGGCCTCCCGATCTGCAAGATCCACAGGTGGAATCAGGTAACTCGAGTGTTCTCATGGACACAAATATTGATCCTCTCAATGACATTAAGGCTAAAGGAGCCATAACAGAGGACACTATGATTGAAGAGGACACCTTTGTGTCTAATCCCGCAGCTCTTGAAGAGTGCCATTGAGCAACTGGTCTAGTAAAGCTGCCAATCCTTAAACTGTTTAAACGGCGATACAAATCATATCCTAGAATGCACAGGGAATCAAGAACACTACCACCATCTCTGCTCTTAGAAATTTGCTGAGGATGTACAACCCCTCAATTTTCTTCATCCTCGAACCAAGAATAAGCGGGCCAACTGCAGACAACATAATTCGAAGCATAGGACAAGGTTTTGACAACTCGTACAGGATAGAGGCTCTTGGTTTCTTGGGTGGAATATGGGCTATTTGGAAGCACACGGTTAATGTGGAAATATTGTCCGTTAACTAGCAATTTATACATTTGGTAGCTAACTTCCGCGATGGCCCCTGCATCAACATCACAACGGTTTATGGCAGCCCAAATCCGACCATTCGTCGCTCGCTATGGCCACAATTAACATCTGTCACGAAAAATGTGACGCTTCCTTGGATTGTTATTGGGGATTTCAACGCCTTTCTAAGTTCTGATGATAAACTGAATGGGCAACCTTCAAAAGGATCACATCCTTTCAGAACTTGGGTGGAGGATGTAGAAGTAGAACCACTTCCTTTCTCAGGTTATAGATTTACTTGGGCGGGAGGATCCTACCATGAAAGAATAGATTGGGCTTTCTCAAATGCCGCTCTAGTTTCTGATTTCATCGATTGCGGAGTACGACATTTACCGTGAGTGGCATCCGACCACTCGCCACTCATGGTCCATCTAAATTTGGGCAGCCAGGAAACAAGGCATGAACCTTCATTCAGGTACATGAATATGTGGTCAACCCATCACGTTTGGAGTTCGTGGTTCAGTAACAACTGGGATGCTTCTCTACCGCTACAAGAAGCGTTGGCTGACATTGCAACCAAACTAACAAAATGGAAGTTTGAAATCTTTGGAGATATATTCAGGAAGAAACAGCACTTGCAGAGCCAACTGGAGGGGCTGCAAAGGACAATCATGGCTCAACCTTCAATGTATTTAAGGAATCTGGAATCAAAGATCAGAGGGGATCTGGAGATTATTCTGACCGAGAAGGAGTTGTTAATGAAATAGAATAAACGGGGCTCATGGATTCTACAGGGTGATAAAAACACAAAGGTCTTCCATGCTAGATTCAAATCTCGCAGGAAAGTGACTAGAGCAACTCGTTTGCAAATAGAAAATGGATCTTGGTGCTTGGAAAAACACACTCTGATTCACCACGCCACTCAAAACTTCAAACAAACTTTCAGAGATTTGCCATTGTTCTCAAGCAAGCCATATTTACCATACCACATACAGAGATGATATGCAACACTTACACCATCCCACCTCCTGCTTCTCAACCGAGAGATTGGCGATGAAGAGCTAAAGGCAGGGCTTTTCAGTATAGATCCTGACAAGGCCTCGAGCCCCGACTGTTTCTCCAGTGGTTTGTATCAAGATAACTGGGAAATGGTATCTACCACTCTCACCTCTTTCATTTTGCAGGTTTTTAGGTCAGGTGAAGTCCATCACGAGCTAAACAACGGGATAATAGCTATGGTACCCATAATCTCAAACCCGGAGCGCTTAGAGCACTATAGACCCCTCACCTTGATCAACATTTGCGTCAAGATTGTATCAAAAATCATTGCTAACCGGATCAAGCTCGTGTTTCCTGCAGTAATATCAGAGAATCAATCAAGCTTTGTCAAGGGAAGGAACATAGCTGACAATATTGTCGCGGCTCAGGAAGCTTTACACACTATGAGACAGTCTAAACGAAAAATTAGATACATGGCAATCTTGATAGATCTCGCCAAGGCCTTTGATAAGCTAGAATGGTCATTCATCAATGAGACTCTGATAGATGTTGGCTTACCAGTTTGGCTCATAACAGTGATTCTCTCGTCTTTGCAAACTGTTTCATCTCAAGTCTGCTAGGAAGCACTCAGAGGGCCTATATTCCATCCAAAAAGAGGCGTAGACAGGGAGATCCAATCTCTCCCTATCTCTTCATATTATGTATGGAGAAGCTCACACAGGCGATAAACATTGCAGCAGATGATGGTCTTTGGAGGCCACTCAAATTCAGTAGATCAAAGTTTCCACTTACACACCTCCTCTTTGTTGATGACTTAATTCTTTTTGCAGAATGTTCGGGGGATCAAGCTAGAGTAATGAAGCAGATCCTGCACAGATTCCTTATCTGATTAGGGCAGACTATGAACACTACTAAATCAGTACTTTGGACTTGTCCAATAGTCTCCCTCACACAGGCAAGAGAAGTGGAGATATCCTTAATTTTAATAGGGTTGAGGATTTGGGAGTATACCTAGGAGTGCCATTGATTCACGGGAGAATTTCTTCAGCTACTTACGAATTTCAACTTGTGAAGCTGCAAGAGCGTACAAGAAGATGGAAGACTCAACACATTTCACTAGCTGGGAGACTAATGCTAAGCAAAACAGTGCTTCAGCTACGCCAAACTATGTTATGCAAACAATAGTCCTTCCACTGAGTACATGTGACGAATCAGACAAGTTGATCCGTGCCTTTCTGTGGGGCGGGGAAGTTAGTGACAGAAAGCCATCACTCTTGAGATGGGACGAATGTTGTCAACCCAAAGATAGAGGTGGGCTAGGACTAAGAAAAAGCAGAGATACAAACAGGGCTATGATTTCCAAAATAGCTTGGGTGCTAGTCTCAGATACAAGAGAGAATGGGAAGGGACTATGGTCTCAAATATTTGAAGTAAAATATGGCTTCCAGAATCTCAACATTCTACATCAGCCAACTACATCTCAAGGATCCCGCATCTGGAAAGCCATCAAAAACCTTCTGCACATCATTAAACAAGGATGCTGCTGGGCGATAGGGTATGGATTGAGCACCTGTTTCTGGACTGACAATTGGGGAAATCATCCTCACACACTAACCACGTATGCCTTGTGTCCCCTAACGAGCCATGACTTATCACTATGTGTAGCGGACTTGGTCAATCAGGATGGAGAATGGGACCTTGACAGACTGTCTTTCTGGCTCCCCGTTGAGATCATACAAATGATTAAAGCCTTAGTCCCGCCAAATAGAGAAGGAGGGGCGGATATCCTCGTCTGGCAGCTTACACCTTCAGGGAAGTTTACTGTTAATTCTGTTTATGATCTTATTGTTTCTCATGAGCTAAATCCTGTTAATAAGATCTGGGACATAATCTGGTCATTATCAGTGCAGGAAAACATTAAGATGTTCCTGTGGAAAGCAGTTAAGAACTGTTTATGGACGAACTTTGAGTGTCACCAAAGACGTATATCTCCATCAGACGCTTGTGTCTTCTATGGATATCCTAAGACAACACTTCATGTGCTAAGGGATTGCTACCGAAGCCAGCAGGTGTGGCAATACATAGGGATGACAGATTACACATATTTCTGGACTATCAACTCCCTGTAGGAATGGTTTGCACAATATCTAAACTCCACCTCGGTCACCATTGGTATGTCGATTCTGTCTGCAACATCCTGCTAGCAGTTATCGTTAACTAAGAACGAAGCTATTTTCCAGAATCAACACAAGACCACTTATTCAGTGGTATCAATAATCAGAGCACAAATCCTGGAAAATCATAGAGCATTTAAAAGTCAGAGCATGAATCAAGTTACAAGATCAAGAGCTCTCAATGGCCCGCCATACAACTCCTTTATTTCTTTAGCCACAAGTACTACATAGGTGGAGTTCTTAATGTGTACAGATGCATCAGTGCAAACAGTATCATCCCTTGCTTCCCATGGAGTAGTTCTGCGAGATTCCTGCGCTTCCTGGATATGTGGCTTTTCAGGGCAGACTGGCGCGTGCACCGTCGTAGTTGCTGAGCTATGGGCAATCTGGCACGGCATCGGCAGAAGTCTACAGTTAGGACTCCATAACGTAAAGATAGTGACAGACTGCATGAATGCTCTTATCTTGCTCCTTCGGCGTGAAAGTAACCACGTAGCGAATCCTCTGGTTAATTGGATATCGAACAGTTTGAAGAACTGCAGTGATATTGTGTTCCAACACATTCCCAGAACTGAGGATGTGACTGCTAATTTGCTAGCAAAAACAGCACTCCAGTACGCTGGTTTCAACAGTGTCATCCACACGGTTGATCCAACAGGGCCACTGGAAGCTGCTGATCTCACGCATCTTTCTACGCAACAACGGGACTTGCTATGCATTGCATCCAGTAGTGCAACATTACCACAGGTCCGGGACATGACTCTGAGTGTGTGCAATGTTTCGTTCCGTTTTCACCCACCCTGAGCACGTTTTTTGGAAAGAGAGCCTGCAGGCTACTATATTTTGTATGGCCTCATTCATATGTATTTAAAAAATATTTTTTCAAATCAATCACTTTATAAGTCAGAAGGTGGACGGTCACATGACTGATTTATTTTGTCAAATTGGTTTATAAAGGAGAATTGACAGATAAGATGACTTAGCGACGCTAAATACAACCAGAAATAAAATAGAAACCTTGATAGGGATATTCTTGTATTTTCACATTGGCATCCAGCAAATTTTTCTATATGCCACAAAGACCTCCCTAATTTTTAAAATGTCACCAACCGGTCTTTCAAAGACCGGTAAGAGCAACCGGTCTTTGGAAGACTGATAATTTAAAACATCGGTCTTGCAACAATCGGGAACTATTAACAAAGTTAATCTCTATAATTAAGAGCATACCGGTCATGCGAAGACCGGTACTCCCTATTTGGCGGGAAAATTAAACAACCAGTCATTCGAAGATCGGTATCTTTTGTTTGGTGGGAAACATGAAGCTACTGGTCTTCTAATGACCGGTACCAATATTATAAATTGAAGATCAATTTTAACATTTTCATACCTACAACACAACGAATATTCTGTGGGGACATTTTGTGGGGATATTTATTTTGAATTTATTTTTGTTGTATTTTCATTTACGAAATCAATTATTCAATAAAATATTTTTTTTGATAATAAAGTTCGCAAATACAAGTAATTAACAAATACATCAAAACAAAAAAAAACAAATATATTAAAATGGAGGGTCATAACATCCTCCGTCTTGCATTTCTGGAGGAGGTTGTTTCTTCTACAAAAAAATAAAACGTTATTGTTAGATTTATATTTGTTTAAAAAAATAAAGCATTATTGAATTAATACTTACTCTGCGTTGGTTTGACACTTTTTCATAGTTCATACTGAAATTCTATTTTCGCAAATTTTTTCCTTTGGGACCAGACTTCACATTTTATCCATTAGGGGGATGCGTAAGCGTATACGGTGGCACAGGTACCTCATGAAGTGGACCCAGTGGGAGAAATGACATTGAATATGTCCTTCTAAGAACTTCGATGGTCATTTCCGGAATGAAAAAATTCATAGGATTCACACAATATTTTCGACAAGTCTACATGAATTTGCTTGATTAAATTTGTCATTGAATAAAATATAAAGATTAGTTATAAGTAAAATTACCTGTATCGCGTGTGAGCGGGGATGCCAAACTGCGGTTACTTCTCACAATAACACATATAATCAGCTAGTATGACACGCTGCATTTCTTCTGATCCTTTAGTTTTCACCTGCGCGACATACCTTACAGGCGCAAATATAGGTTCAAAAGGATCCGCCACATGCCTTGTGGCGTGCTTTGTCGAATTATCGAAAAAACATTTCGCTTTATCGTCCATGTATCAACATTTGAGGTCATCCTGACACAATCACCCATTCGTACTCTAAAATATTTAATGCAGCTCTCCTGCATCTGTCTAACTATTGACATAATTGGAAGACGGCGTGCACCCTTAAGGACTCCATTAAAACACTCCACTTGATTCGTTGTCAATATACCAAAACGAGGTCCTTCATCGTAAGACATCGTCCACTTAGTCACATCAATCTCTTTGAAGTATCTGTGTGCAGCAGGATTACGGGCACATATCTGCTCTATTTGGTTAAGAAATTTTATTTTGCTCACCATCGAGTTAGCTTTCTAAGTCATATTCTTCACAATTTTATCTTTGAATATCATATGCACATTGGCACAAATATGACACAGGCAAAATCTATTAACACCAATCTCACCATTGGATGCTAAAATTCGGTTAATTGCACTCAGATAACCTGTACCTCTGTCTGAAATTATGCTACTCGGTCTGTCCTGGGTCACGTATAGTGCCAATCTTTCTAAAAATCAAAACCAAGAAGCCTCTGGCTTCTCTTCCACCAATGCAAATACGACGGGCAAAATATGACCACTGACATCTTGTGTCACAGCAACGAGTAATTTTTATCTATAAGGACAGTAGAGATGCGTACCGTCTACAGATAGGACAGGCCTACAGTGTTGGTAACTAGCAATGCACGACCCAAATGCCCAAAATACGTAGACCAGCTCT
>JAOYMZ010000346.1:0-10191 GCA_025802335.1 Pinguicula primuliflora | reverse complement strand
TAGATCCACCAAATATATTTGATAGTTTACCAACATTTAGGTTTTCCCTGTGAAATGCTTCTGTTAAATCCTTAACCGCCTTTGGCATTCGCTTGTTAGACTTCATCTTCATCCGCTTGGATGGAGTAACTGGTTTATGGTTATGATCATCCTTAAAGACTGTTACCTTCCACTCGAAAGTGTTTGTATCAATCCTGGCCCGAAAACATGCCTTATATCCGCTTTTAATAGTCGAACAAACTCTTCTTCTTTTCTGACTACTTGGTGCCTCATCATAACTTGTTGAATTTATGTCTTTGTGATGTCCTTGATGTGTACATACATATAATCTACTTGTGACCTCATTTGAACGGTTGCTCCTCCTGTCAGAGTTTTGTATGCGTGTCCAGAATCCTTGTTGCCTAGCATACTCTGCATAATAGGTTCCCGCCTCTTCTAAGGAACCGAAAACCATTCCCTCATACGGTTTCTCTGTAGTTGGAGTTGTGCTCATATCATTACAATTTGACTCACAATTTTCATTCATTTGCAATGAGTCCTCGCCCATGTTAAAAGTCCTGAAAAAAAGGAATGACAAGTAATATAACTAGCCATTTCCATCGATAAATCTAAGAATCAAGCTTTATCTCATTGTTTTCTCATAAAAACAGCAGGTAGCTTAATGAAAAAAATCGATACAAAATACCATTTCATACCAAAACAGCATTTGAATTAATGAAAAAAATCAATACAAAACAGCAAGTAATTAATGAAAAAAATCGATACAAAATACATAGTTCACTTTGATCATACCAAAAAAAATATCTTAACCAACACACTCAAATTTCAAAGAATTTAAAAACTCGAAATTCGAAAAGTTGAACCTCAATTTTAGAAGACGGAATTGTGAGGAATTCGTGTTGGTTATCTGGAAAACTCGAACCTCAATGTTGGAAGACAAAATTGTGAGAAATCTGGGATGGGAATGAGTTTGGAGTTTGGAAAATTGGAATGAGATGGGAAGGAAGGATTTGGGAAGGGATGTGTGGGGAGGAATTAATTTTTTAATGTATTGTAATTTGATTAAATGTGTAATGTGTTGTTTAAATCCTAGTCATTGGATTTTAAAATATTGAAGGGTCAAGGTTTGAGGGGTAAAAGGAGTGATAATATGAGGGGTGACATTTCCATAAATCAAGCTTTATCTCATTATTTCCTCGTAAAAACAACAGGTAACTTAATGAAAAAAATCGATATAAAATACCATGTCATACCAAAACAGCAGTTAAATTAATGAAAAAAATTGATACAAAATAACAAGTAATAATGACAAAAATCGATACAAAATACATAGTTCACTTTGATCATGCCAAAAAAATATCTTAACCAACACACCCAAATTTCAAAGAATTCGAAAATTCGAAATTCGAAAAGTTGAACTTCAATTTTAGAAGACGGAAATGTGAGGAATTCGTGTTGGCTATCTGGAAAACTTGAACCTCAATGTTGGAAGACAAAATTGTGAAGAATCAGTGCTGACAATTCTGGAATTGATGTGTGGTTCGTCGATGGAGGGATGAGAATGAGTTTGGAGTTTGGAAAATTGGAATGAGATGGGAACGAAGGGTTTGGGAAGGGATGTGTGGGGAGGAATTAATTTTTTAATATATTATAATTTGATTAAATGTGTAATGTGTTGTTTAAATCTCATCTATTGGATTTTAAAATATTGAAGGATTAAGATTTGAAAAGTAAAAGGAGCCATAATATGAGGGGTGGGGATACCACCGCTTAAATTTATATTATCTTTATTTATCTGGCATGTGAAATTCACTCTACTGCTCCACCTTTCAAACATGCTATAAAATATTTACTTATACATATTTTGGTCTAACATGCGATGTCATTCCAACTATATTTTATAATTTAATTTAGGTCACGCCAAGTTATTGATTTTTTTTTATAACATATGGAACCCTACGGAGGTAGGTAAACCCAACGCATTACGGCAATAGCCTGCAAGCCACGGTATGGAGGTAAGCCACACTAGGCAAGCCATATGTGACAAGCTCATGTCGCCGAGGGAATTTGAACTCATGATCTTTGAGTGCAATTGTCAATCTTAGACCCACTAGGTCAACCCCTCATTAACACCCCAAGTTATTGATTAAATTGTTGAAAATTTTATATATAACATATTTCAACGACTAAATTCATAAGAAATGATTATTTAATTCAAGAGCAAAATATAAAATGAAATTACTAGTGATAATTAGAACCAAGATGGAGCATGCAGATTTTAATCTCTTATATGTAGATATTTAATTGTGTGTTCAATTCCTATTGACTTATCTGAATTATAATATTTGATATCGTTTTGAATGAGATAATTGGGGTCATTAGAATTTATGCTCATAAGTATCTATTACCATCTATTTGGAGTATTGAGAAAATATAATTTATCAAGATGTATATTTCACCATGAAGCTCCCTACGTTGGTAGCAATTTGCGCCAGAGTTATGACAGCCAACTGTGAATCCCAAATGCAACAATGTATCAACCAGTACATGAACATGCTTATGAGCAAAACAATAGATGTCGATACTATGCAGAAGGGTGATGACGTTATGGCGATAGATGTTATTTTTCCATGAGTAAATTTAAGTTTGTGAAATGGGGAGCTTTATTTTGTCCCAAGAGAAGTTTAAATCGTTAGATTTGAAGTCTGATTTTTTTGTCCGAAGGAGTTACACTATTTGAAAACTCAATTTTAATATTACATGTATGATGCACTTTTCATGACAGCTTTTAAGATTTATCAAATAATTCTGGATTGTGTGCGAGATTGACTGATACAAGTATTGGTCACCAAACGGGCAAGCCAGACTGACCCACCCTGTTTTATACAGGTTGGCGGGCTGAGTTTTAAAACCTAGTCTACCTGTTTTATAAATGTGGGTCGGGACAAGTTAGCCTGTTTATAAAATGGCTAGGCCAACCCGGCCTGCCAAAAACATGGGGCGGCAGCCAACCTGCATGGATTTTGACGGGTAAATTGTTTGGCTTGTTTTTTTATTATTTAATATTTTTAACTTCCTTTAAAAAAACTGGCATAAATATAATTTATTATTCAACAGAGAAAAGTTTCTTCATTTACTTCGTACACGAATCATGAGGAGAAAGACTTATCAGGACAATGGCGGAAATCACTGTTGTGTTACAGACACAATGACGAGGAGAAAATGGAAAGAAATGACTGACGTGTAGATGAGTTGTGTTTGTTTTGAGTTTTGACATAATTAATTTTTATCGCATTATATTATAAAAATAATAATAATAATAAAAACAGGTTGAACGGGCCAACCTGTTAACCTGCCGGTCTAGGAATCTCATCCCATTATGACCCATTTTTAAATACAGGCCAGCCTGACCCGTTTTAAATACGAACCCGTTTTAAATACGGGTCAGGCCGACCCAAGACTGCATTTTTCGCGGGCAGGCTAGGTCGGACCTATTTAACCCGCCCTGTTTGGTGATCTCTACATGCAAAACAAAATAGTAGCATTTGATTGATAACTGATCCCATCATTTTGACTCTTTCAGTTACTAATGCAACAACGGAAAAAATTGCAGGCATTCTCCTGGAAGCTCATAACAGAATACAAACACGAGATAACCTCGCAAGGAGAGGAATACCTATGACATCGAACATCAGCCCAATCTGTAATCAGGAGCTGGAATCCGCATTGCATCTCTTCGTGTTATGCCCAGACGCACAGAGATTATGGAGAATGTGCATAGAGTGGTTGCAAGTCCAAACAATCCTATACCCTAAACCCACAATCAGTGACGGAAATCCCCCAATTCATGGATGACGGCTTGCAAAATGCAAAATTAAGGAGGATATGGAGCTTGGTCTGGCAAACAATATACTGGTATATGTGGAAGAGAAGGAATGAGACCGTATTTCGTCAAGAACGGGAACTAGTGCTGAAAACATTAGAGAGAATACAGCTCAGCATCTGGCTTGTCCTTCGGTTGAAGCAGAAGATAGACCTGGCGATGAGTTTTGAGTTGTGGTGTAATGAACCGCTGCATTGTATAGGCCCAAACTGAAACTTGGCCCAATTGTTAATATGTAAATACATAGCAAGAAATATAATTTTACTTATCCAAAAAAACTATTGCAACAACTTCAGCTGTGAGTTAAAGGTGTTTTCACATTTGGATGAAAAGTTAATATCTTCAAATTTGATAATTATTTATATATTGAATGAGAATTATCTAGTGATATTAATTCAAATTTTATTGATAAATTTTATAGTTAGATACATTTAGTTATTTTAGTATTTAATCATCTTCTTACTTTAATTTATTAACTACCAAAAAAATGTTATGATATTTATTATTATATAAATATTTTATTTATTTTATTTTATTATTGATTTAAAAATTGGAAAAAAGATTTTTAACCATGACTAGCACTCTCGATTTTCAGCCTATTCCACCCTTTGGCTCAAACTACAAATGGCAATTTGGGTTTTGCGAATTCAAATTAAGAAAGTGTAAAATTTCTACACATATGCAATTAAAAACTTCCTGTTAGCCCAGATTGAATCGGACAAGGAGGCTCGGCCCAACAAGTGCACGGGAAAGTCACGTGCAATCGGACCGTTGGAAGTACGTCAACCCGACGTTTGCACTCTCTCTCGCGCTCTATTGCATCTTGCCCACTGCAATCTCCAGTTATCGCTTTTCCTGTCTCTTTAGAAATCGAAGTCTGTGGATTTTTCTGCTATATCCGGTATGGGTAAACGGCCGTCCGCCGACAATGCTGCCGATCGGGATACACTTGTCAGCTTATTGGTAACTCTGTCCAAGAAACTGGAGAGTGAAAGGGATTCTCTTGCCGATAGGATTAAGTACTTAAATGAAATTGTTTATAGGGTAAATTTCTGATTTTATTTCCTCTTGGTTGTGTAAAGTTGTAAAATTTCCGGATGGATACGAGTTAGGGTTTTGAGTGTTGTGGATGATTGTTTTTTTTTTGTGTGTGTGTGTGTGTGTGTGTTTGTGCAGATGAAGATGGAGCATAATGTTGAGTTATTGAAAGCAGAATTCTTGCTTGGGTTGAAGGAGAGGGAAGCTTTCATTTATAAGAAGAGATACGGTTTGATTTTCTTAAATTTTATGTATTTGATTTCAATTGAATACATGCTACTTAGATTAAAATGCTTTTTACATTTGTGATACTTCCTTGGATTAGTATTGATTTATATTGGAGAAAGAACCTCAAGAGCTTGCCGAGCCACTTTATTTCACGCTTTGCTTTACTATGCCAAGCCACTTCATGTTGCATGATTTACATATAGTTAATTTTTTGTTTTGTTTTTTGGCAGAGGAAACAAATGATGAATTTGCTGATTACCGTGAATTTTTTAGTCTCTCTCAGAAATGTCTGGCTACGACAGTACGTTCACTAATTTTTTACGCATCTCATGGCTGACCACTTGATGGATTTTCAATTCCATTATCTATGCTTTTGCAGAGTACATCAGGTGCTGTTAATGTTGAACTGGACGGCAGACAAAACAAGGCCCTTCAAGATGAGGTGAGGAAGCTGAAAACTGAGTTGAAGGAATGCAACTCGGCGAAGAATTCAGAGATTTCTGCTCTCGTATCAGAGAAAACTTTTGTCTCGAACCAGTTGAGAACATTGGAAAGTGACCTCACTCAACGACTAAAGGATAAAGATGAAGAAGTTAAATGTTCAAATGAAAAGGTGCGGGTGCTTGGTGACCAACTAGGGGAATTACAATCTGCAAATGAAAGGTTAAGAAGTGACTTTGCCAAGATTGAATCTCAGTCGAATCAAAAGACACAAGATATATCTAGACTTTTGAAGGAAATTGAACTCGTAAAATCCAGTTCAGAGTCCAGATCATCCTTGCTGCGTCCCTGCCAGGGAAAAAGGGGGATATCCGGAACAACAGCCCAAAACAGTTGTTCTGCTCCAAATGTTGTAACAAGGAAGAGAAAATTCGACCGTTCATCGACCTGTCAGGAGGTGACACTTTATCCTTGCCCTATGACTAATTTACTCTTTTATATATATATATAAATAAATTGTATTAGCCGGATACTAATACACTCTATTTTACATATTTAAATAAATTGTATTGACCAGTATACTAATTTACCCTTATACTGTTGGTTTATGCAACGAGATTTTCTTAGGATCGTAACTCTGTTTCAATCTTATTCATGTATCTCTTGAATATGTCTACACCATCTGCTCACGTAATGAAAGCCTTATGCAGTTTCATCTGCAGGCTTTATAATAACGCACTTTAACTTAGATTAAGTTTGGTGAATGCTAAGTGGTAAATTATTGCAATATGAACTTGTTTGGGCTGCCGAGAGTAGTTTCAGCAAACCGTCTGATAGATATGCCTGTTTGTCTAGTTTCTTTTAGAAGGAGTCTATATGTTTTAAGCAGGTTATAAAGAGTCTTCGTGGTTGAATTTATTAGTTTTTAAAAAGATCATTATTTCCTGGTAAGATCTAAATATGTATCTTATGTTTCTGCAGATGGCTTCTCCTGTGAAGCCAAGTGCTCACAAGTCAACAGGAGGAAAAACTCCAAGAAATCAACTCAGTGTGAAGGTTTATTCTCATTTCTTAATTCCTCGATTTCCACTCATAGATTCGTGCAAGTCAAATACGCAACGAATTTGTGATTATAATGCATCAGCTGTTAAATATATTAGAAATCATGGGACAGACTACTGTTACGAAACTAAAGAATAGAAAGATCTGTCAAGGTTAAATTGGTTTGAACTTGGAAGGAATATACATGTGTTAGGTTGACACTTGACAGGGGCCATGTGCATTATGTGAAAAAATGATTCATACAAACAAAATACTTGAAACCAAAGGATAACTAAATACCTAGTCAAGTAGACGTACAAGAACTAGGGAAAATTTTCTAATTCCGGACAAGTGCCCTTATGGTCCCGAATTCTAGTCCTGGCCGTTCATTTGTTGTTGTTTGGATGGCCAGAAGTGGATCACTTAGTTTTTAAATATTGTTGATCCCGGCCGTCGGATCAACAATTGACGGTCATGATTAGAATTCGGGACGGTCCGGAATATACCGTCCCCCAGCCGAAAATTTCTCCAAGCACTAGTTTCTCAAGTTTGATATATTCCTTCTTGCAGCGCAGAAGTGTCTGTTCTACGAGAAGGGCAGAGGAAGATGTTATTACCATCTCAGGCACGCCAAGATTGTTTAGTTCCTCATTCAAAATTCCCAAACTGAAGAGACCTTTCGAGCAAACAGCTTAACTTCCATTGCCAGCTCCTCATTACTGCGGTTGTTTGGATGGTTCACCCTGGTGCGCGTATCCGTTTCTTCAAAACACTGACTTTGTTTTTGTTGCTAATTACGTGTAACCTCCAGTTCTTGTATGATACAAGTCGCTCTAGACATGGCAGTCCATGCGTGATGTATGATATGTAATTTAGCATCATTTAATTTGGTCTCCAGCAACCAATTGCAACACTACAATTCCTCTCATTCTTATGTGTTAGATTGATTGCTGTGTCTCTCTCCTGTCTGGAGTGATGTTATAAGGCCCTTCTTTTTGACACCTATGTTGCTCCGATGAGGTTTCAGTACCCAATTGAGTGAAATATTGAGCTGAATTTTAAAACATCCAATTCAGTGCGGACACCTCATGGAGAGATGTCTAAAAGGAAGTGTCGTGTAGCATTTTCGGCCTGCCCTGTTCTTGCGTTATCTTCTTTTGTTTTTGTTGATTATCGGGCAAGGAGTCTTCCACAATGGTAATGTTAGGTAGATGATATGTGGAAACACACAAACAAGTATCTTCCTGACTTTTGTACCTAACTTGACTGGTTTGTGTTGTGCAAGTATGAAAATGGATAAGAGGGTGATAAAAGAAGAGAACATGTGATACTGAATTGCTGATACGGGGGGAGCTGAGAACGTGAAACAAAACAAATCTGGTGTGGTTCAAGAAGCATGCCAACCCCCTCCTCCTACCTTTTTTTTTTTTAATCACAACATTGTAGCCCCTAAAGCTAAAGTTAGGGTAAGAAACAATAATGGTTGATTTTAGTTTTTACTCGTTGTGATAATATAATATAATGAAAAAAAACAATGACAGGAATTATAAAAATATAAAAAAAAAAAGTTAATACAAAATGATTTGATCATGACGAAGGTATGTTCGAAAATTGTTTGGAAGCACTCTCGAAAATAATTAGACCTATAAAAAAAGTTAAGCAATACTAAAAATAAAAACAAATAATTAAAAGCATGATAAATAAAACAACAAAGCAACACAAATGGATAATATGTTTATATTAAAAATAAAAACATTAAAAATCAACAAACACCATGACTATAAATACTACAAATGTAATTTTTTTGGTTGCTGTCTCATCTCACGTCCGGAGAAGTCCAGATGGTGGGATCGCGAATTGGCTATTGTGTGACCATGGGGGGCAACTCAGCCTGAGATTTTGATTATGACAATTAGACTATGTTTTATACCCATAATTAATTTTTCATTTTTATTTTATTTCTCCTTTTTATTATCATTCTCTTTTTAATTTTTAATTTTGGAGTGTTTGATAAGACCATAGAAAAATTTAAAAGGTTGCAGACCGAACAATTTTTAATTTTTGAGTGTTTGGCTAGAGCTCTCAATATGAATTCTCTATTGATTCAATCGGATAGCACCACTGCTGTTTCCTTAATTGAGGAAAAGATGACTGACTTACCGAACAAAAGTCTCATTTGTAGCATACGACAGATGTTATCTTTTTGTGAGCCTTATACTCTTCAACATATCAGTAGAACAACGAATCAGGTGGCGGACGACTGGCTAAAGCTGGATTGTCTCTGATCTCCAGGCATATCAGTATCTTCCTTATGATACAGGTTCTGAGGATGGGAATCTATTCACCCCTTATATCACACTGGAACCAGTCTCCCTTGTGAACTCAGGAGTTATTTGCTATGTTTTTTGGTGCCTCTGCTTCAGGGGCAACGACCGGATGTCCTACAGCAACCCAGGCTTCTAGTCTCACTCAGTTTGAGGATGCTTCGCTAGTTTTGATTGCAGCTCCCACTCTCTTTGAACTGCCTTGAGCAGCTAGTTTTTTGAGGATGTTTCTGTTTTTCCGGCTTGATAGCCTTCATTGTATAAAAAAAAAGCTATGAAAAAAGTATTTGCTATCAAAATTTTAAGTTGATTAAATAGTTTTTCTAGTTAAATTTTGTACGATAACTCTTATTTATTTACAAAATTGACATTAGAAGTAAAAGCGGAAAAAGTAGCCTCTTACCTACATCTGAAAAAAGTAGAATTTGACTAAGAAAAAGGAGAAGTAGAATGAGAGGTGGACTGTTTAAAACACTCATTTTGAAATAATCTGAAAAAAAGGAGAATGAGAAAATTAATCTAAAAAATAAGTGATACAAAACAGTTCCTTAAAATGTATGGTTCTACTTAGAGTTCCCTTTTTTAGACTTTTAACGTAGTCTTTCATGTGAATCAAAATCTGATACCGTTTCTAAAGTCTTCACTAGATGGACTCAGGAAATTAGTCGGACATTCTGGACTCCGGGAGGAGATTTTTTTTAGCAAACAAAATGAATTTTATTAATTAAAATATTTACAATATTTACATATATTCTTCTTTATCCTCAAATCGAAGATGAAAAGAAGTCTGCGAAGTTCTCACGCGAACCCTAATCATCAAATCGCGCAATCACTTTCACGAGCAGCATTCGCGCAAAATGTAAGATGCTAGATGGATTCAATCATATGACAGTGTATTGCGCCTCTAATCCACTCCACAATCATATAACTAGGGAGTAAGTGTTGGATTCAGAACAATTCCTAGGTATGTGTTTGAATCCGGCGCAGTATTTCTTCTTTTGGTGTCTGCATTTGCTCAAAAATTGTTTGATTTCTTGCTGTCCACAGGTGCCAGTGAGTAGTTATTGTTGGGAATTTTGGGCACATGACTTAAGTCCATTATCATTTGTGCTACATGTATTTTTACACCTGTTACACTAACGTTTGTCTCCGTGTTTTTGCACTCGTGCACGTCCCGAATTCGGTTGCCGGATGATGTAAAATTAATATTGGGTCTAAACCTTCGGGTTCATGATG
>JAOYMZ010000345.1:0-10191 GCA_025802335.1 Pinguicula primuliflora | reverse complement strand
CATATCTCTGAGAATCCTGTTCAACACGACCGAACTAAACATGTGGAGATCGATAGACACTTTATCAAAGAGAAGCTGGAATCATCACCATCCCCTATGTTCGATCTGAAGATCAGTAAAGCAGTAACAGGCAGAGCATTCCACAATATCTTGTTCAAGTTGGATATCGGACATCCCGCTATCCGACTTGAGGGGGAGTGTTAGTCAAGGAAGTATATTGGGAAAGATTTGACTAAATCTTCCCCCTGATTTCCCAGAATTTAATTACCTAATCCCGGGATTGGTGTCTATCCAATTGTACCTATAAAAGGATGTATGCGATGTAAAACAAGTGATGAAATAAGAAGAAGGAAAACTTTCTCTCGTGGACGTAGGCATAGCCGAACCACGTAATCTTTATGTTCTTGTGTTTATGTGTGTGTGTGCGTGTGTGTGTGTGTGTGTGAATTACAAGTCTTGATGGAGACAGTTTCCTAGCTATTCTGTTCTTCTCTGAGGTTCTGCGACGTCCTTCAGCTTCCCAGGAACTCAAATCAGAAGGATAATCTCCCACAGGGTGCAGCTCTTGGCAGCCTCGATCAGCTCTTCTATTTCTAAACGATTGTAGTGTATGGGATATTTGAGGGGCCAACGCTGGTGGCGGCACCGGTCGGATGTGGCCATTTGGGCAGAGATTTAATATGTTGTTTTACTATCTATATTTGTTGAGAGAAAAGCTCCCATATGACCTTGTCCCAAAGAGATCCTTCATTTGATACGTGCTACCCCATTTTTTCCTCCCATATGATTATTCATGTCATGGGCAAAACTGTACACGAACAGACTTATTCGCAAATAAGCTCGAATTTGTCTTGTTTAAAATTTGTTTGTTCGGTTCGTGTACCTTAACGAACAGAGTTTAAATACAAAATTTTGTTCGTTAAGTTTAACAAACAAGCTCGGCTCGGTTCATTAAACAGCCATTTGAATACAGATTTTAAGAAGAGTAAAATATAACCCAGACGGGTTGTCCTAGTGATTGAGGAGCTCAATCTCACAATTTGAGATTCAGGTTCGAATTCCACTGAGAGCAACAATTCGTTTGGGCCACGACCTCGGGCTACTACCTGCAGATCGCCCGGTTCACTAGTGGGGGTCGCCGTGTGAGAACTCTATTGGAATTAGTCAAGCCCAAAGGACTTGGATACCCAATAGCATCCAAAAAAAAAGAGTAAAATATACCTTCATATTCATCTCATTGGAATTGTCAATAGTTCGCCGTGTAACTTTATTGTAGCATTTTCATATTTAAATAACTAAAAATTCTAATATCCAAATTATTTGTGTTTACAATCGTACAGATTCCGGCTATGTCAACTAAAACTGATTACACAGTTGGAAAGCTTATATACGGGACATCAAAATCCCTATGCTCCAACATGATTACGCCGACTTTTTCCTTGATACTTTCGTTGCATCTTTTTTTTTCTTGGTTAAATAGTCCTTAATAGGGTTTTAAAAAATTTCGGGGATGAAGTATAAGCTTTTTGATGTTATGGCCAGTTTCGATTATCATAGCTGGAATCACAATATTATTTACCATTGTGTATATTACAATTATGGATAATAGAAAAATGGTTCAAATAACAGTTAAACATTTGGATTAAAAATTTGTATCGAATTTCAAAACAATATGCGACTAGTTAAAAATTTGGATTAAAAATAGTCGAATTTTTTGTAAACATTTTTTTTATTTCTACTTTCGATTTTTACAAATGTACACATGATTTTTCCTTTGGACCTGTGATTTTTCGCCCACCGTGGTTTTCATCGCATAACTCAACCTTGTTTTCTCTATTTTACAAAAACTCAGAACATTCGATCGATCAGCGATGTCGGATTACCGATCTATTCTTGTTCTTCTCCGCCCGTTCTTGGCATGATTGATCTGCTGCTTATACAATTCCAGAGTATTTCTTTAATTCTCCACACTATGTCGTCCACTCTAAATTCTGTTCCCTGAAAAATGAATTTGTTTCACGCTCCCCACACTTGCCACATGAATGCCATCCAGAGAGATATCCAGAATTTTTCTTTGATTCCTGCTGGGTTTTGAGAAATCATATCTTCAAAAGTTTTGGGTAAGCCAGTTTCTTGACAGTTCCACCATTCTCTCACTTTTTCCAGATTTCAGCTGAGTATTTGCAATGATGGAATAGGTGTTCCGTTGTTTCAGGTGGGGCTCTTCCTCCGATTTCCTGGAAGTCCTTGCACAATTCGCAGGCATTGGACATCACCTCACTAATTATTTATCAATGCGCATTTTGATCTCTAGATTTTCGATGTAATCTTGGATACCTTGATGCTAGGGGTGATTGCCCTATCCATGTATTAGACCAGAATAGTATGTTTTTTTCCATTTCCTATGTTGAGTGACCACTGAACCAAGCCTCACTTAGAATATTTTGTAGATCCTCCACCATTGTGAGTAGGTTGTGATTTGAGTAGTGACTCTTCTGCTTGTCATTGTGTCTGAGAGATCTTGTGACTTGAGCTCCCTCAGGTTGCCAATGTGTAGAGTGCCATCCACTGCATATAGGGATCTTGCTATCTTCTTCCAAAGTCCATCTTTCTGGTCTAGTATTCTGGCTCCCCATTTGCCCAGCATGGCTCGGTTGAAATGTTCCAAATCCCGTATCTCCAAGCCACCTGCATCTTTAGATTTGGTTAGTTTTTTCCATGCTATCCAATGAATTTTCCTACACTCATTTTTTTTCACTCCAAAAGAAGGTTTTTTGTAACTTTTCTAGTGATTTAAGGACTATCTTAGGAGCTTTTAAGTAGGATAGATAGTAACTAGGCAGTGCAGACAACACTGCATTTATGAGCACCAGTCTTCCACCTGTAGATACCAATTTGTTTTCACATTTTGTCAGTTTCCTTTTTTTGTCAGTTTCCTTTTCACTCTATCAATCACAGGATTCAACGTATTACATCTTTTAGAATATCCTCCTACCGGTAAGCCGAGATATATGAAAGGGAGTGTATTTGTTTTACATTCTAGGTAATCTGTCATTTCTTCTAAGTTAGAGCTATCCACATGCACTCCAATTAAACTGCATTTCCCATAGTTTATTGAATCCAGAAACCAGCTTTTAGACATTGTACATTATTCCAGGATGCTTCAGAGAACGAAATTGTATTATCTGCAAATTGGAGATGAGTCAAAGTTACTTTATCTTTTCCAACGAGGATAGGTAAACCCATTTGGTACTTGGTAGGTAAAAATAAATGAAAAGGAGGAGGTAGAATTCCTTCCAAAATTATCTATACAAAAGTGCCCTATTTTGATTTTCGTGCCATCAGGGTTATTAATGTTTTCACTCATCTATACCTTAACCCTTTACATTTAATTTCAATTAAATGATACCATTTTTCATATTCATTTATTTTTATTAGCAAATTATCCATGTGGTGTGAAAACAACATTTTTTTTTGGTAAGTACTCTGAAAAAACAATGTTACTCTGAAAACAACATTGTAATATGAAGAAAAAAAAGCAAGTCCCTGCTCCACTTATGTTCAATGGAGGCATTTGAAACTCAGAACTACATGCCTACAACAGTACCATATAGATGATCAAAATAAATGTTACTTTAAAAAAACTGCTAATTAATGTTCATTTATTTAGATAAGTTCAAAATAAAACTGCTAAATCATCCCTGTTTAATGTTCATTTATTTATTTATTCATATGACCAAATATCCCATCCACTTCTCCAAACTTGTTTATATATTCGGATTTTATAAGAAAAAGGTATTGTAGTTGGCACTCTTTGATTCATCAATAATGTTAGGCATCAACTTTGTTTGCTTTTTCCTCATCTTCTTCGTTTTCTTTGTCAATTCTGATAATAATGGTGGCGAAGTAGAGGATGAACACGAGTTCATCTACGCCACAAACGCTAGAAAAGGCCCCCAAAGCTGGGGTACCCTGAAACCCGAATGGAAGGCTTGTCAAAACGGTCAATTCCAGTCTCCAATTGATCTCAACGATGACAAAGTGGTGATCCTTCCAACCCTCGGACATTTGCAAAGGATCTATCATTCGGCTCCGGCGATCCTAAAGAATCGCGGGCACGATATCATGGTGGAATGGGAAGAGGACGCCGGAGAAATCCTAATAAACGGGACCTCGTACAAATTACGACAGTGCCATTGGCATACCCCTTCGGAACATACATTGAATGGTAAGAAATTGAGCATGGAGATTCATTTGGTGCACGTCAACACCGAGGGAAGAATTGCTGTGATTGGGATTCTATACGAATTCGGCACACCTGATCCATTTCTTGAAAAGATTTTGGATGTCATAAAATCATCGAATAAATCCGGCACGAGCTTGGGGGATATGAATCCTTGGGATATCAAATTTGGGTGCCAAAAGTATTTCAGATATGTGGGTTCTCTTACTGTTCCTCCGTGCACGGAGGGTGTTGTATGGTCTATTGTACATAAGGTGAGAACTGCATCCAAAGAACAAATAAGAAAGCTAAGGGAAGCCGTGCATGATGGATTTCAAAACAATGCAAGGCCGTTACAGAAAATAGGGGACAAAAAGGTGTATCTATATCGACCGGAGAGACTGTGAAACAAACAAGATATCATCATCTCAATAGGAAAATGCCGATCAGAAGGCATTGCTGTGTTGTTGATCATCTCGCTATGATGTTTCATTTTATTTTGGTGTTTTTATAAATCTGAATAAATTATTGAATCTGGAGATGTAGGACGATGTTCAACGTGAAGGAGAAAATATTTAGACACTGTTTGCAATGACATAGGGCAGGTATAGAAAGAATGTGTATATTTTTTGAAAAATACTATTTGTATATTGTTAGGGATTTTGGGCATATGACATGTTATTTTGTTACACTAACATGTGTCTACTTGTTTTTATGCACCCTTGCACGTCCCGAGTAAAATTGTCAGATGATGTATAACAATTCAAGTCTTAAGTCTTTTAGGCTTATATATGACTTATGAATTGTCAACCGGGTCATGTATACGTGACTTGGAGGTTGAAATTCTATTACTCGGATTACTGTCCTATCAACCTTGATTCTCGGGTTTTCGATTTCTAACAACGTAATGTGGGCTTGTGAGTTAGTCTCTTGGGCTTTGTTGTGTTATTGGGCCTTGTTCTTGTCTGTGGGCATTGGCTATGTGTTGAGATCGGATTTCTGGCCCAATGTACCTTACCATTTCGAATTATTTGGCCTGCTCTGTTTTCTTGTCTTGGGCCTGTCTCATTTAATTATCCTGGCCCGCTTCCATTTCCTATCTACTTGGCCCGTGTGAGTATATGTTGTGTGGAACTGGCCTTTTGGATCAACACTTGCTCACTTTCGCTTTCTGTCTCTCTCTGAAACTTCGGCCAAACCCTAGAAATTCTCTCGAAAACTCACCGTTGTCTTTATATTTTTCGATCGATTTAGCGGTCCTTTCTCACTTCTAAGCGCAGATTCAGACTTCTCGTCCCATTCTCGTTCTTTTGAACTGATTACTTTATGCAAATTCTTGAATTGTGAGGCGGTTTTCCCAAAACACGATACTGACGGCCTGTGCATTCACACGGTTCTTTAAGAGAAAACGATAGATCTGAGTCCCTGTGACTCTCGGCATTCAGGATCAATACTTTTTTCGATATTTTACTTTGCATGGAATTTTTGGTTAAACTAGTTTTTGTTTTCTGAACACTAACGAACTCGTTTGTTCTTTGTAGGACCTGAGCAAGGACGTAAGGACCTCACAGTGGTATTGGAGCCAGGTTACCGCTCAGATCTGGTTCGGTTTATGGTTTGCATGTCTCATTTCTGTTGAGATCTGAGACTTCTGGTAGTAGATCTGTAATCTGTCGGTTGAAATTTTGTGATCTGCTGAGTATTACTAGTAGTTTAATTTTTTATTGAACTGTTACTGTTGAATATTACTGTTGGCTGGTCTTCCGCGTGCAGGTGTAGATCTAAATATTCGTAGATCTGTACATTCCTCTGCTGAAATCTGAAATTACCTGCACAATCGTATCTGTTATAGCTTTGCATGCGTCTTTGAGACATTTTTTGTAGTCTTGCATGCTATAATAGACATCCTGTACTGACATTGTTGATGCTGGCATATCTGGTTCTGGAATTCGTTAGAAATTTGCATGCTTAGGGCAAGCTATCTTACATACTGTTCTCTTGAGATATGTTTGCAGAAAAATATTCTTTAGGAGCCTATTTTTAAAACTGTCTTGTTTTCGAACTGTAGCTAATTTTTGAACAAGTTCTCAAAGCAGTTATGAGATTTTAAACTGTTGAAGTTTTCAAAAGAGAAAATTAAATACAGTTTTCAGAAAATTTAGTCACTGCTAATTTCCGCAGCATAATTCTAATATTTTTAAAAACTAGGAAAGTTTTTAAAAGGATTGATAGCTTAAGTAACTTGCTTGAACTATCTGCTATCTGAGTTACTTGTCATTCTGTGATACTCTGTGGTGACTTCTTGTTATCTGAAAAAAAAAACTGCAGGAAATACTTGAAAGGAGAAATAAAATAGCCCCCAGACAACAGACCTTCTCCAAAATATTTTTTGAACTGGAGCCTATACACACGGCTCCCAGTAAGTCTCCTGTTAACTCTTTCTGCATTCTTAACGTGGGCTTGTGAGCCTGAGGTGGGCCTGTGAGCCTGAGGTGGGCCTGTGTGCCAGAGGTGTCTATTTACTGCTTTGGCCTGTGAGCCATATTTGAAACTGTTTGGCCTGTGAGCATATTTGTTACTACTTTGGCCCGTGAGCCCTTAATTGGTTACTGCTTTTTGAGCTCTGTTCGAGATGTCGGTGCCTAGGCGGCCGCCTAGGTGCATTTTTTGGCCTGGCCGCCCCGAATCGAGGCTGGGCGGCCGCCCAGGGCACCTCGGCGCCCGACTTCTCTAACAATTTTTTTTGCAAAAAAAATGTAAATTTTTTTTTCCTTTGTGGCCAGTCACGGCCTGGGCGTTGGGCAGCCCCAAAGTGCCTTGGGTCGCCTGACGCATTCTCAAACACTGTTTTTGAGTGATAACTAGGGGTCTAGAGAGGAGCCCTGTGAAGAGAACCCTTGAGGATCTCTGTGGGTAAGTCTCGTGCATGCGATTAGAGTCCTGGTTGATCTGCCTTTGATCCAGTTTTAAACCGTTGGACTCTGAAAAGAGTTTTAAGGCTGAAAAAGTACTAATCAGTCCCTGCTCTTGTTTGCTCATATTGAGTACTTGGATATATCTGTTTGTTGCCTTCTGTGACACTATCTGCTCTGTGACTATATCTCTGTTGGTTCTAAGGAAAACTTAAGGATGTCAACTAGGGTTGAGATAAGTATGTTTGATAGGAAGGGTGACTTTACTAATTGGTCTAGGCGCATGAAAGCTGTTTTATCACATTATAAGGTTCATTATGCTCTAAAACCAGTTAAAGATTGGTCTGAAGTTTAGGCATCTAAAGTAGATGAAATCAAAGAAGAGGCTTTAACTCTGTTAATTTTAAATCTGTCTGATGCTGTCATTAGGAAACTAGATGGATCTGAGGATCCTTTAGTGGTTCGGGAAAAACTAAATGAGATTTATGCGTCTAAGGCACCGGCAAACCTGATTTTTGTTAAAGGGTCACTGTTTTCTTTCAAAATGGATTCTGAAAAAACAATAGAGGACAATCTTGATGAATTTTTCAAACTCACTCAACTGTTAAAGGGTAGTATACATGATCTTGATGAGGAGTCTTTGTCTATGATTTTACTTAACTCGGTTAGTGAGGATTTATTAATGGTTAAGAATGCACTTCAATATTCTGGTTCTGTCCTTAAGCTAGAGGTCATTATAAGTAGTCTGAAATTTAGGAAAATTGAGTTAAAAAATGCTAAACGTGTGTCTAATTTTTATATGCTAAAACAGAGGATAACATGTCTGATAGACCTAAAGTTCAGAGTAAAACTGTTGGACAAAATCAGAATAGGTTTGGTTCTAGGAATCAAAACTTTCAACAGAATAGAAACTTTTTTTGAGGTCAGAACTCACATTAGAATAGAAATTTTCAGTCTTCTTCAAACTTTTCAAATTCTGGTTTTGATAGAAATGGTTATCAGCCTAGGTGCACTTATTGTCATAAACTTGGACATATTCATAGTAACTGTTTTGTACTTAATAGGGATAACAGGAGTCAGAATCTGAATCAACCTCTTAGGGTTAATCCGAATAATTCGAATACACTTTTTGTGTCTAATGTTCAAGGGCAGAATAACAATGAGTTACATAAGTGTAAAAATGTAAGTAATTGTGGACAGAATACACCCAACTGCAATGATAACTCTTTAGTCTGTCAAAATGTGCAACATACGTGTGTTAATAACAATAATAATAATAGGACTGTTTCTAAAAATGTACGTCAAGTGTCTTTTGAACCTAGAACTCAACCTAGCACATCCTATAACCAGCTTATGTATGACTCAGTTTTTTTCGTAAACAATCAGAGTGATTATGTTATAATAAATGAAGAAGAGTCTATGTTAGGTCTGAACACCTTTAATGATGCTGATTTGGTTGATTTCATGTCAGAATGTCAAAACTTTTAACTTGTCTATAGTGGGTCAACATGTGTGTCCTGGTCATATGTCTTCTGAAAATGCTTTATCGTTTCAAAGTGGAAAAGAAACTGAAATTAAGTCTTATATTTCAACTCACGATTCTGTGTTAGTTGTGTCTGAATTTGAAAGTCCGAATGAATGGGTGTTAGACTCAGGTTGCACATATCATATGACACCTAATCTAAACTGGTTTGATACTTTACGTAAGTGTAAGAATGGTATGGCTATTATGGGCAATGATAATATTTGTGAAATAAAAGGCACGAGTTCTATTTCTTTGAGGTTAGATAATGGTAATAGAGTGAAATTAACTAATGTTAGATATATACCCGATTTTAAGAGGAATTTGATATCTCTTGGAATGTTGGAAGAGTCTGGTTGTTGGTATTCATCTAAGGATGGTATACTGTCTGTTTATAGAAATGATTCTATTATTTTAACTGGAACTAGGAGAAATAGGTTATATTTTTTAAATGGGAAAACGTTTTCTAAAAGTGCTCTATTGGTTTCTGAAACTGATTTAACTAGATTATGACATTTAAGGCTTGGTCATATAAATGAGAAGAGTTTAAAGATTTTACATGGTAGGGGTCTTTTAGGGAAACATAAATTTAATGGTTTATCATTCGGTGAGCCTTTTGTTTTAGGGAAGCAATATAGACTTAAATTTCCTAAAGGTATACATGTACCAAAGCAGTGTCTTGTCTATGTGCATTCTGATTTATGGGGTCCTGTTAGTGAATCTACACATGGAGGTGCTAGGTATTTCATGTTTGTTGTTGATGATTTTAGCCGTAGAGTCAAGATAATTCTGTTGAGGTCTATAGATCAGGATTTTACCAAATTTAAGGAATGGAAACAACAAATTAAAACTCAAAAAGGCTTTAAGGTTAAGTATTTACGAACTGATAATGGGCTTGAATTCTGCAATCTGGATTTTTATAACTTCTGTATCTTGCATGGTATAACTAGACATCACTCAGTTAGATTTACACCACAATAAAATGGAGTAGCTGAACGCAAGAATAGAACACTGTAAAATAAAGTAAGATGCATGCTTGTTACTTCTGGTATGTCTAAGAAGTTTTGAGGTGAGGCTTTGTATTCTGCTGTCTTTCTTGTGAATCGGAGTCCTTCTAGTACAGTTAATTACAACTATCCAGAGTTTATATGACATGACATTGTTTTAAATTTAACCAATCTGAAAGTGTTTGTGTGTGTTGCTTATGTTCATAATAGACTAGGTAAATTAGACCCTAGGTCATTGAAGTGTTTTTTTGGATATCAAGAAAGTGTAAAGGGTTATAGATTGTGGGATAAGTCAGTTCCTGGCAGTGTTCTAAAAGGCGGCCGCCACGGTGCCACGGCGGCCGCCTTGTCGCCCGGAACTTCAAAAGCGCTCCGACTTTAGCCGAATCGGAGTGACAGGGTGGCTCGGCCGCCTCAGCCGCCACGGCGACTGCCTTGTCCGACTAAACGATTTTGCGGTTTCATTGTTTTGCGGTTTTCTTCTTCATTTATTTGTCATTTATTTTTGTAATTATGTATGCCTTCAAA
>JAOYMZ010000344.1:0-10192 GCA_025802335.1 Pinguicula primuliflora | reverse complement strand
AGTGATCTCTGATGGAGAGAGAGGATCCCCAGATAGATCCTTAGTTCGAGTGTCAGTGGATGAAGGCGACTGCATTGGCTTTGCTCCAAGCATTTTTGTTTTCTCCGGGAGGTCATAAATATACTTTCTTTGTCGAATATGCAGACCTATATCATTCCGAGTAACTTGCATCCCGAGGAAGTAGCTAAGCTCGCCCATATCACGAAGTTTAAACTGAGACTGCAAATAACTCACAAGACTATCTATCACGGCCTGATGAGTGCCAATGATCAAGATGTCATCAACATACACAAGGACATAGAGGTGTACTTCCGACTTGTGGTAGGTGAACAAGGATGTATCCAGCAGAGAGCACTTGAAACCATAGGTGAGGAGACTGGTCGATAGCTTGACATACCAAGCACGAGAAACATGTCGAAGGACATAAAGAGCCTTATGCAGACGACAGACATAATAAGGATAGGTAGATGAGACAAAGCCCGATGGTTGCTCCATATATACTTCTTCTAGAAGAACCCCATTCAAGAATGCATTGGAGACATCAAGCTGACATATAGACCAACTGAACTGCACTGACAGACAGAGAAGTATATGAATGGTAGACGGCTTGATGACTAGACTAAAGGTTTCCTCATAGTCAAGTCCATATGTTTGCTCGAACCCTCGAGCTACCAACCTAGCCTTGAATTGCTCAACTGACCCATCAGATTTGGTTTTGATTTTGTAGACCAACTTGCTCCGAATAATGTTATGATTTTATGGTCGAGGACAAAGGGACCATGTGGAATTAGCAATCAATGCATCATATTATCTTTCATAGCAGCACACCACTCTGGAGAGGACTTGGCCTGTAGATAAGTAGATGGCTCTCGAGGAATCTGCACACTGGTCATAGCACATATAGAATACTTGGATGCAAAATACATATGATAGTAAGAGAAGGATTTGGGTTTGACGATACCATTTTGACTTCGAGTGATAGGACGGGACGAGTTATGTGCGATAATAGAACTACAAGGATGCAATAGGGAAGACTCCTCCATACTCGAGGTGTCGTGTGGTAACTCTGGTCTGACTGACTCCTTGGAGTCTAGATTCCGATGTAGCAGATGGGTCAAGGCCCAAAGACATACCATCTGTGTCTTCGGAATCAGGCCCCACTAGAGAGGTTAGAGGGTCCAGTGATCCACAGGGCAACCCTGAAGCAGATGCAACTTGTGTGGTATCCGGTAGTGGAGTCATAACTGTAGGTGGGTCAAGGCTTGATAGCATATCACCAGCTACGTCTGAACTAATGGATAGCACAGGGTCGGGGACACATGATGGATCTGGAGTGGTGATCACCCGTGTGTGATCGGTTAATGACGGCATAACTGTAGGTGGGTCAAGGCCTGACGGCATACCACCGGTTATGGCGGGACTAACAGATGACACAGGGTCTGACATAGAAGAGGATGGCGATAACTCCAACATATGTGTGTGCATAGGTGAAATATGAGTACCTGAGGAGGACATAAGCGGAGGCGAAGACACCCTGGCAGAGGCTGTGTCAGTGGCCGAATCTGGAACACCAGGGAAAGTCCCCTCATCAAAAATTACATTGCGAGATATGTAAACACGCTTGGTGAGAGGTTCAAAACACTTGTAACCTTTATGTTTGACACTATAGCCTAAGAACACATTTTTTATTGCGAAACATGCACTTGGTAGTGTTATAAGGCCGCAACAAGGGATAACAGGCACATCCAAAAACTCTAAATAATGAGTAATCGGGAATAGGCCATAGAGTAACAAAAATGGGCTGTCATAATCAAGTAGAGGTGTAGGCAAACGATTAATGATGTAGTTAGCCGTAAACATTGCATCAGGTCAATAAGTGCGTGGTAAGTTTGCCCGAGATAGCATACACAGGCTCGTATCGGCTAGATGACGATGCTTACGTTCTGCTACTCCATTTTGTTGTGAAGTGTGTGGACATGATATCTTGTGTGCTATCCCATGTTTAGTTAAGAATGGTTTGAAAATATTAGATATATACTCACCACCTCCATCACTTTGAAACTGCTTGATTTTTCGAGAAAACTGATTCTCCACAAGTGCTTTAAACTCAATAAAACTTTTGAAAACATCAGATTTGGAGACAAGTGGATATAACCATGTGAAACGTGAAAAATCATCAATAAAAATAACATAATAATGAAACCCAGTGTTGGATGAAATAGGTGATGTCCATACATCAGAATGAATTAAGTCTAACAGACAACTAGAATAACGTTCAGAAGAAACAAATGACATTTGTTTACCCTTTCCTAACTGACAAGCTTCGTAGAAATCTAAGTGACTGGAACCCAAGACACGCAATTTATTAAGTTGAACTAATCGACTAACTATGGGAACAGCATAATGACCTAATATTTCATGCCAGTTATTAAATGATGCCTTCACACCAACCATACCCATCAAGGCATATTTAGGATTCGAGGCTTTTGATAGGTTCACCGGATATAGGCCATTGACATTAGGTCCTTGCAGGATTGTCCTCCTCGTTTTGTTGTCCTTCACAAAATAACCATATTTAGTTAAAATGAAAAACAATTGTTATCCCAGCAGAAATTATATATGGAAAGTATTTTGGCAAAAGCGTTTGGACAGTGAAAAACGTTAGAGAGAACAATTGAACCAGAAGGGGTAGGGTAGGTTAATGAGCCAGTGAGCTGAATTTTGAGAGTTTCTCCATTACCTACAGCCACCTTATTTCCTCCGGTATAATGTTCCTGTAGGAAAAGATTAGCCAAATCATTAGTGATGTGATTATTCGCTCCTGAATCGGCGAACCAGACGCCATTATCTAGGGCTGCATTAGACTGTGCTGCCATGGCCATGAGTTCTGTTGGTGGATGTTGTCCCTGAAAAGTATAATCCATACGATTAAACCAGTCAAGAGCAGTGTGACTACCGCCTCCATATATTTGGTATGCATTCGCATTAGGACTTGGTTGCGAGAACTGGGCTTGGATTGAGCCTGATTATCCACTATTGCCGCTGAAATTGAGATTGTATCGATTTGCGCTGCCTGAGTCCGAAAATTGTCCTGGTCTACTTCCTGATGGGCTTCCAAATACTGGCCCAGTTTGTGCATTTGGCCGAGTCAGTGGTCCAGTGAACTGGTTCGAGCAGAAATCTTCTAGTCGGCAGAAATCGTCAGTATTGGGATAATGCTGTGCGACTTGGCGATTCGGAGAAAAGCGTCCGCCACCGTGCCTGGACGAAAACCTACCTCGGTCGGAATAGTGCCCTCCATACCGATTTCCGCCAGAAAACCATCCGCGACCGCCACGATTCATTCCTTGAAATTGTCTTGGGTCACCTTGTTCAATTGTATCATTCGTCGACCATAGGGCAACAGAATCGTGTTCCAGCGGCAACGGTGGCACGACAACGAGCGATTCATAGGTCAGGAGTTCTCATTCAAAGTCCTCCATGGACAATTTGTCGAGACGATGAGCAAATGAGATGTGTGTCACAAACATCTGGAAGGCTGAGGAGAGACCACCGGCGATGAAGTCGATTAGCTCATCATCAGTGACTATCTGTCCGGCAACCGACAATTTTGCGTGCAATAGTTTGGTAGACTGGAGAAAGGTAGTACAATTCTGCTGACCTTATTTTAAATTCTTAAGTCTCCTCTTGAGATTAAGAATACGAGATGCATTCTTGGGTGAAAATCGGCAAGAAAGTTTGTCCCAAACAGCATGAGCGCTCGTAAGACCGTCTCCAACCAAATCTCCGGTGACAGTGACCAATTGATCAGGGCGAGGACGAACTGGTCCTTGAGGGACCATTCAATGAATTCGGGATTGGCAACCTTCGTCTCCGCACCACTAGTTTGTGGGAGAATTGCATCGGGACATGGTGAAGAGCCATCAGCAATAGTCATCAGATCATAACTTCATAGAACTGGAGCAATCTGCGACATTCAGGAAAGGTAATTATTCGAATCAAGCTTTACTGATATACTTTGTGAGAGATTGGGATACGAAAATGCCATAGGATTTGATTTCTGGTAGTTTATGGATGAATGACGAATATGGTTGAACAGAATCTGAAAACACTGATTTTTGTTTCTCTGATTTTGCTGAGGTTTGAATAAAGCACCACACAGTTGTTGTTCTTTGGAGGAAGCACCACTTGGTTGTTGTTTGCTGGAGGAAGACTCGATTGAGTACACTTCAGATCGAGTTCTCAGGTACTGATCTCTGACCTTTACACTTGATTCAGGATCGTTGTTACTGCATGAGCAAATTTTGCTCCGATACCATGTTTGAAGAGTTGAAAGAGTTGAATGGGAAGCAAAGATGTAGAATGATTGAGGAGTGAACCGAATGGAAAAACTGTGATGTTGTATTACTTGCTGTTTGAACTATGTATTGTACAATATATAGACTTGTTTAACCACTACACATGGTATGATTTATTCTACACATGGTATGATTTATTTACCATAAACCTATCCAATCTAATTCTAATCATTGACCAAATCCCTTTGATCTTGCTGGTCATTAATCTTTTCCTTAACAGAGCATCACACACAATAAACATTTACAGATATCAAACACACACTCACATACAAAACATATTTATCTTGTCTGACAGCTTGGCTCTTATCATTCATCTTCACCTAGCAACAGAACATGCTGTAATGGGAGCAGGTTGTGTTTGAATTCACACAGCCAAAGGGCTTGCTGTCATTGAAGAAGAGGAATACAAGCAACAGAATGCCGAAGACCCTGCATGTAACATTTGCAACTGTCGACAGCCAATTTGATAAAAAAAAGCTAGTATTCATTCAAAACCACGAGACCTAGCTGCAGGCTGCTAAGTAGTCCACGGAGAAGCGTCAAATGGATCAGATCAAGATAGAATAAAGCTATTGATACGGATGACATCAACATCAAATACAATAATGAAGATGGAAAAAGAGTCACCTACAAATCCCTCATTTTGTGGGTTATCTTTGGGATATATTTGACTTAGAAAGTAGAGAAGCATGCGGATAATTTTAAAAGAGAAACATTTTTCCCTCATCTATATATATCAAATGTAATAGAGGACATATGTAGAAATATATATGAATGAAAGAAGTATGTTTCTCATCCTAATGAGAAAACTCTCATCTCTTGACTATATTACAAAAAAAGGGATACTCTCTGAAACAATACACAAAATAAAACTTTCCGTGACATCACACAAACAATACACAAATACACACACTGAGGCACGAAAGAGAGAAAACTTATTTTTTAATTTTTCTCTCTCCTGTTGTTCGGAGAAGATGGCTTAATGGTGGTGGATCCATTTGATTTCATTATTGCATCTCTGTTTTTATTCTTTCAGTTTTCTTCATCTTCCCTTTGATTTACATGAAGTTCTGATAAAAGTGGAAGCAGCTAATCTGAATCCAGTTGACTGGAAATCCGACACAAGATGGTCAGAACTTGGAGAAGGCCGCGTCCTCTCCCTTGTCGGCATGTGTTGGCTTATTTATCCAGATCTAACATTCATGAGTTGCCTGATCAGTTCAAGCTGCATAGATGGATGAATTTGTCTAGAAGGGGTAGTATCAGCCATGATTTAGATGGCTATGTTGGTGGTGGTTATTCCATGTTAACCAAGAGACATGATTTATTACAGGAATTTTCTAGGTTATGCGATGATGACGTTGTGAGTGAGTCTAGAATCAAAGTTCTAGAAGATGGACTGAAATGGATTCAACAACAATTTCTACTGATTCCAACATCTGAAGGTGTGAATGGTGCCCAACCAACCTCATTTTCACAACCTTTGAAAGAGCCAAACAAAAAAAAGCCAAAGGGTAGTAAACGGTTTAAAAGTGGATTTGAGAAGTCCATAAAGAAACCACGAACTTATCATGGTTGTGGATTTAGGAGGCACGACAAAAGAAAATGTCCAGAATTAATCGATACGCAAGTACAACGTCGATCTTAACATTGAGCTCATAGATTATATATGCTAATCAAATTAATTATGGTTGTTTTGTAGGATTTCAGAAACTATTAGGTTAGAGTGGGATAATGAGGGGTCAATACTTCATCAATTTGAGCAAGACTGAACTGGTTATTTCATTTTGTCTTAGGAAAATTTGCATCTGCTTCTGGTCATTTCATTGTAATTTGCTTTGCTTTACTCTTGTGTTATTGGTCATGTAGTTTTGCAGATTTATGATCCTTGCTCTTAAGGCTTGGAGCTGAATGAAGCTGGTACGAACACAAATGAATGCATGAACTTGTTTGGGAGAAGAACAGATGTGTGTTGCTGTTTGGGAGATGACGGATTCGTGTTGCTGTTTGGGAGATGAACTGATTCTAGATTGTTTCGGGAGATGAACTGGTTTTAGATTGTTTTGGGAGATGAACTAGTTCTAGATTGTTTTGGGAAATGAACTGGTTCTAGATTGTTTTGGGAGATGAACTGATGTTTTATTACTGGGATTTGTATTCTAAAAATTTAAGCATCTCATTTCGAATGTTGCATCTCATTTGTAGCGTTTTATAAATGAACGGATCATTTTTGTTGCGTTTTACAAATGTGGTCATTGGAAATCTATTTTTTGCAGGTTTTTTATATTTGATGTTTAAAAAAACTGGGTCAGATTCCAGTTCTGGAGCGGCCCACTCCAGAACTGGAATCTGACCTGCATGAATTTAAGTTTGAAGGGAATTGATCCTGGCCGTCGGAAACAATCCGACGGCCAGGAATCTGGTCCTGGTTGTAAAGACCATTAATCTGGTCCTTACCAACCTGGACCAGAAAAAAACTCCTCACACACAAAACATATTCATCTTGTCTGACAGCTTTGCTCTGTTATCATTCATCTTCACCTAACAACAGAACATGTTGTAATGAGGAGGAGGAGGTTGTGTTTGAATTCACACAGCCAAAGGACATGCTCTCATTGAAGAAGAGGAGTACACGCAACAGAATGCCGAAGACCCTGCTCGTAACATCTGCAACTGCCAACAGTCATTTTGATGAAAAAAGCTAGTATTCATTCAAAACCATGAGACCCAGCTGTAGGCTGCTAAGCAGTCCACAGAGAAGCACCAAATGGATCCGATCAAGATACAATAAAGCTATTGATACTGATGACATCAACATCTAATACAATAATGAAGATGGAAAAATAGTCACCTACAAATCCATCATCTTGTGGGATATCTTTGACTTAGAAAGTAGAGAAGCGTGCGGATAATTTTAAAAGAGAAATACTTTTCCCTCATCTATATATATCAAATGTAATAGGGACATATGTAGGAAGATATATGAATGAAAGAAGTATGTTTCTCATCCTAATGAGAAAACTCTCATCTATTGTCTATATTACAAAAAAAAAGATACTCTCTGAAACAATACACAAAATAAAACTTTCTGTGACATCACACAAACAATACACAAATACACACACTGAGGTGTGAGAGAGAGAAAGCTTGTTTTTTAATTGTTCTCTCTCCTATTGCTCGGAGAATATGGCGTGATGGTGGTGGTTCCATTTGATTTCATCCCTGCATCTCTGTTTTTATTTTTTCAGTTTTCTTCATCTTCCCGTTGATTTACGGGAAGTTATGATAAAAGTGGAAGCAGCTAATCTGAATCCAGTTGATTGGAAATCCGACGGGCTTACAAGAGATGGCCAGAATTTGGAGAAGGTGGCATCCTCCCCCTTGGGCAAATCGGTGACCATCTTCTGCGAAGACCGTACTTAAATTTTAGGAAACTTTTTCCAATGAAGCTGGATCCAAATTACCCTTCATTGTAATACAGGTGAACAATTAATGACAGTGAATACAGAATTTAGCTAAATTTTTTGGGGAATTAAGTTAGATATTTAAGGATAAAAATGAATTGCTATCAGCATTAAGATATTGCAATGAGAAGGACAAACTGTTAAAGAACTCATCAGTGGGTTACAATTCTTTGTATATTATCAACGTTCGAGAATTCGGTGCATAGGCGGCTCGAGCAGTCGTCTAGGTGCCGAATTCGGCATGAGTGGCCACCAATGCGCTGAATTCGGCCTGGTTGCCCCGAATTGGGGCTGGGCGGCCGCTGAATCGGCCGCTCAGGGAGCTTGGACGCCCGAATTTTTTTTACATTTTTTAAAAAATATTAAAAAATAAAAAAAATGTACCTTGAGGCTAGGCGGCTCGAAAATGCCTCAGGGCCGTCCAATGCTTTCTCGAATACTAAATATTATGCATATGTTTTTTCACCATTCTGTATGTGAAATTATGAAGGATTATGCACGTAAGCAACGCCGAGGGAACTCTTTGGACACATCGTACGGTCTTTGTCGAAGCTGTTTGTCGATTCACCACCTTTAGGCCAACATGCAGGGATGAGATAGGGAATACAAGTCAAGTCTCATCCATTTTCTCCGAGCAACAAGAGACAAAAATTAAAAAACATGTTTTTAATAAGCGGAAATATAAAAGAGACTCCACGGGAAGAGTGTTCTTCCGGTTTCTTTTTTTAATTGATTTTCTGTTCTTCTTTTCACTGGTACATATAGGGCTAGGTCACAATCTTCACACAATCACAATCCCTATAATTACGAGATTCTAATAAGGATAAGGAAGAGATTTATGATTATCCCTTCCTTATTTACAAATTCATTCCTTAACACTCCCCCTCAAGTTAGGTGGTGGGCCACCAACACCTAACTTGGATAATACGTCGTGAAAGATATGACCATTCACAGCTTTCGTCAAAATATCTGCTAGCTGATCTTCAGACCTTGCAAAAGGAAGTGTCATGACCTTGCCTTCAAGTTTCTCCTTGATGAAATGTCGATCAATCTCAATATGTTTAGTCCGGTCATGCTGTACCGAATTCTCCGATACGTGGATAGCCGCCTTAATGTCGCACATTAAGGGACATGCGCCCTCGGGTGGAAAACCCAACTCAGTCATCAGTTTAACGAGCCATAAGATCATTGTTACTCCTCTAGCTATCCCTCTAAACTCTGTCTCAGCACTCGATCTTGCCACTACCTTCTGCTTTTTACTTCTCCATGTGACAAGATTCCCTCCGACAAGGGTAAAGTACCCAGATGTAGACCATTGGTCCACACGGCTCCTGGCACAATCAGCATCAGTGTATGCTTCGATCCTTAGATTTCCATGTCTCCCATAGAAGACACCCGTGTCAGATGACCCCTTCAAGTAATGTAGAATCCTCAAGGCTGCCTCCATATGGTTCTTCTGAGGACTGTGCATAAATTGACTCACGACCCCCACTGCATATGCAATATCTGGCTGTGTGTGTGCAAGATATATCAATTTCCCAACCAAATGCTGGTAGCTACTCTTATCAGCCGGCTCAGCTCCTTCAATTATCTTCGACCCAAGGTTAGGTGCCATAGGTGTATCAACTGGTCTACACTCCAGTAATCCAGTCTCAGCAAGAAGGTCTAGAATGTACTTTCGTTGTGAAATAAATCCCGTGTCTCGACCTCATTACCTCAATGCCAAGAAAGTACTTCAACATCCTAAGATCCTTCATCTTGAACTCACGAAACAGGTTTCCCCTTAGCTCCTCAATCTCATCAACATCACTGCCTGTAATAACCATGTCATCAACGTAGATAATCAGACATGTAATTCCTTGGGCTCGTCGCTTCAGGAACAGAGTATGATCTGAGTTACTCTGACTATATCCATACTTCTTCATAAACACGACGAACCTCCCAAACCAGGCCCTTGGTGATTGCTTTAATCCATACAGTGCTTTCTTTAATCTACACACATCGTGGAGTTCGAAATCAAATGAAAAACCAGGTGGTGGCAACATATACACCTCCTCAGATAGATCTCCGTGAAGAAACGCATTCTTCACATCAAACTGGTGAAGATGCCAATCCGAATTTGCAGCTAACGAGAATAGGACCCGAATGGTGTCTAGCTTGGCCACAGGCAAGAATGTCTCTGAGTAGTCTACTCCGTATGTCTGGGTGTACCCTTTTGCAACCAATCGAGCTTTGTACCTCTCGATCGTTGATGAGACGAATGTACGTCACGCAATCGTACAAGTATACGCAATCGTACAAGTAATAAATCCTTGGCAAGCAAGGGTCATCTCCCAAGGAAGTAGGTCTAAAACATGCTTATTCAAATGC
>JAOYMZ010000343.1:0-10192 GCA_025802335.1 Pinguicula primuliflora | reverse complement strand
ACCATTAACCATGATCAGTTTCTTCTTTGTGTTGTGGCTTTCGAACCCGTGGCTATAGCCACGGGCAATACACTAGTTAAGAAACATTCAAATGTCTTGTTGTGGATGGTTCAAAGCAAGATCAAGAAGGTGTTCGTTTTTTCATGGAATTGAGTCGTGACTACAGCAGCCGAAGTTGTGCCTTATGGGTTGTACATAATAGATAGAGGATGACCATGATGGTGGACACTTTCATATGTACAATTTTTGAGATACAATATATTTGATTTAACCAAAAAAACAATAAAATGTACTTGTATATAAAAATACTTACCAAGTAACAATAGCTTGCTTTATTTATTATTCCTCGTAGGGACGCGGTTGTCGAGAGAGCAAGTCCAAAGGAATATATGGCCATTATAAGAGGAATAAATGAAAGTTGTGGGTACTCAATTCTTTTCAGACCCTTTGCAAACTTTATAAAAATAGAAATGTTCTAAAAATAGAAGGTGACGCGGCTTGTCTACAATACACAGAATTGCCTTGCTTTAAGGAACAAATAACAATCGACCATTGCTAAAAATAAAAGGTGATGTTCATTTTATATCATGTTTTAAGCTCAATTTGATTAGTATTTTTTAATGTAATATGCTATAATCACTTATGTTACATTTTATGATTTGCTTAATTGTATTTTGTAGGTCAAGTGTAACCTTTGAACGTGTTGTATAGTATTTCTATACATACACGAGCCAAGTGATCAAAAGTACCTAATTCGGGAAAGAGACGTCAAACCTTCTAAAAGCAACATGACCAAAAGAAGCAAAAAAGGAGTATGTTCTCATTTGCCCTAAAAACGGCAACAAAATCCAAACCAGTTTGAGGGCGGCTTCATCCTTTCACAAAGACATGCTCCAAGGAGTCCTCTACAACTTTATTTCATACAAGATCAGCAGAAAATACAGTGAAGATAGAGTTTGAGGAGATTTTGTCATATCTGGTAAAAGGAGAGGTATGTTGTCCATGTCCCTAGCATCGACGATAATTCTCAAATCAGGCAGAGGGCGGTGTAGTCCTTTCACTAGAAGATAGATATACGAGTACTTTGCAATTGATCTTTACATGTTACACACGGAAAAGGCAGCGTAGGCCGAGAAAATCGAACTTGATCCTTATCGGGTCCACAGGAAGTACAAAGATGCATCTGCCCTTTTCCGATCGTGTATCTCATCAACCACTGCGAAGGAGGAACTAGGATTTCACCACAATGTAGCCCTACGGGTCCTCTTCAATATCTCTTGACATTTTTCATACAAAGGAGGAGGTGGAGATACACTTTGGAGGAGTTTTACAAAACCGGGACACATGAAAGTGCAAAGATAGTACAATCCCTTGTATCTCTTTTATCTTGAAAACGGCTTCGAGGGAGGACCCGACATTTCATAGGGAACTTAATCTACAAGTGTTTTACAAGATTCATTCATAATATATCACTTGGGAGGTGGCAGACTAAGCGATCAAGGCGATTCAAGGAGAAGTGGTCCATTAGGTGCTCCGGAGGAGGAGTTCTCTTCTTGCAGATTTTAACGGATGCCATGATTTGCTCTTATTTTGCATTCTCGATTGTATTAGCTCATGCTATAAGCATGAGCTAAATTTATTGAATTCCAGGCTCGGTTGAGCGGAAGCTTTCATGTTGTAATTTGGATACTTACGCTTTAAATGTCATCGTTTTGTTCCTTTATGATGGTTTTGTTTAGTCTCATTCGCTTGTAGCATTCTGATCAAATGTTATGATCTTTCTGCGTGGTTTAAGCATGCTAAGGAATCAGGTGTATAGATAGGACACCAAACACACCCACACCTTTGCCATTGGGGGAAGACCCCTAGCTTTAGGTGTCATGCATAACAAACTGTTCATATTGTGACCTTTTGTTCCCTTTCATGCTTGAGGTGAGGCTTGACGGCAAAATTCCCGACATGATAGGTAGACCAGTTAGTAAACCTCGGAAGGGGCCTAGCTATACTTGAGTTTGGTGGTCTAGAAAAACTAAAATGCATGATAGACGAGGCATAAGTTAGAGTTAAAGCATGATAGTTAGGCAATACACTTAAGTCTTGAATCATCTCTTTATGTTGTGATTTTCCTCCTTTTGTGTTGCGAATTTGGATTAGTTGTCTCACAACAGTTTATCTATATTCCCTTAGCTTTCTAATGAAGTTAGTTTTATTATATTCTGCGAAATAGTTTAGGAGATACACTCAATTTATTGTTCAGTTACCTTGAACACTTTGTTCACTTAAAGCATGTTGGACTTTGCTCTTCGTGGATTATGACTTTTGCTCATTTGCATTGTACTATAATTTGACTCTGTACACTTTGTATGCATCAAGTTTTTGGCACTATTGTCGTGGAGCAATTGCCCCTATATGCTAGTAGTTTGCCATTTAAGTTCATTAATAGTTGTTTTTGTTTGTTTTTCATTCGTCTAACTCCTTGTTTCTTTTGTTTCAGGTAGTTTATGATATTAGCATTTGGTGGATGTCATAATTCTCTTGAACAAAGGTTGAATAGGGAGTTGAGAGCTGTAAGAAGAGCTTAAAGAGTTGATTCTATGACAAGATAAGTTCTGCAAGAGGAAGTTGAATCTGTTGAATCTGAATTCGAGGAAGAAGAAGTTGATTCTGAACACATGGAGGTCCAGGACTCGATCCCTCACGATGATGACTTGTCCTTGGAGGATTTTGCAATGCTAGAGGCTACAACAGTAGCTCCTAGTTGCTCATAATTTTGAGCCTTCCACCATCCATCTCCTGCAAGCTTACTCAACCTATGGAGGAACTAAAATTAGTAATCCCTACACGCACTAGATGCATTCTTGGAGATCTGTGATGTCATCAAGATCCAAGGGACTGATCAAGAAGCCATAAGGTTGAGGTTATTTCCATTTCCCCTTAAGGATCGGGCAAAGGAGTTGCTCTACAGTTCGCCACCTGATTCTATTAGGACTTAGGATGAGCTAAGGAAAGATTTCCTTACTCACTTGTTCCCTCCATAAAGGACTGCCAGGATACTGACTGAAATCAAGTCCTTCTGCTCAAGTGTCTGAGAGAAGCCAAGCTCGTCAGCAATAGTCACCAGAGCAGTACAACCTGTCAACGAAGTTAGAATAAGTAAGAGGCAGAGAACTGAAACTACTTTTGGACCTGACTTTATCACCTCCTATCTGACTGAGACGAGATCCTCTGACTCATCAAGTGTGGATCAATTATGTGCCTTCATGATAGATGATGATCCTTAGGCTTATGATGAAGCTATTCATTCATTGGATGCTTGTTTATTGAAGGAGGCAATAAATAAAGAGTGACGTTGACTCCTTGATTGAGAATGGAACTTGGAAATCGGTTGAATTACCTAAAGGAAGCAAACCCATTACATGTAAGTGGATTTTTAAGAAGAAAATGAGACATGATGGATCTATTGAGCATTTTAAAGTAAGACTTGTGACGATAGAATTTACACAGAAGAAAGGGATTGACTTTTTTGATACTACTTCTCCTGTGACGAAGGTTGGGACGATTAGGATATTGACTGTTCTGGCCTCCCTGCATGATCCACTTATACATCAGATGAACGTCAAGGCAGCTTTTTTGAATGAAAATCTGGAAGAGAAGAACTACATGACACAGCTAAAAGTGTTTGTAGTTACAAGACAGGAGAACAAAGTATGTAGGCTTCTAAAATCTCTTTATGGATTGAAACAAGCACCTCTGCAGTGGTATGAGAAGTTTAATTCTACCATGATTGGTGATAGGTATGTAGTAAATGCCTCTAACTCATGTGTTTACTCAAAGATGTTTGGATCAGACTATGTTGTCATATGTCTTTATATTGATGATATGCTGATCTTCAGTAAAAGCATGGACGTGATAGATGCAATGAAGAAACTTCTATCACCCAAATGTAATATAAAGGATTTAGGAGAGACAGATGTCATTTTGGGGGCAAAGATTGGAACAACCCCAGATGGATTACTCTGTGTCACTCACTCACACTACATTGAGAAGGTGCTCAAAAGATTTGATCACTATGAGGTTGAGCCTGTTCGTACTCCCTATGACATGTCTGTTCATTTGACAATGAACTTGGGTGTTGTTGTGTCCTAAAAAGAATATGCAAGGGTTATAGGGAGTGTTATGTTTCTCACGAACTTCACATGTCTTGATATTTCATATACAGTAAGCAGACTGAGTCAATATACCCACTGTCCTAGTGTTGACCATTGACTGCCCTTCGTTATCTACTCAGGTACTTGACAGATACCATGGATTGGCACTTGCATTATGGTCAGTTTTCTGAAGTGCTTGAAGGATATTGTGATGCAAAGTGGGTTGCTAACAATGATGAGGTAAGCTCCACAAGTGAATACATCTTCACCGTTGCAGGAGGAGATATCTTGGAAATCTGCGATGCAGACATGCATTGCTCGGTCAAGCATAGAGTGAGAACTAATTGCACTTGAGTTAGCTGGGCAAGAGGTAGAGTGGCTAAGGAATCTGTTGGTTGACTTGCCGATGTGGTAGGGAAATGACATCCCCGATGTCTATTCATTGTGATTCACATGCGACTATTGGAGTGGCTATGAGTAGTGTCTACAATAAAAAGAAAAAGCATTTTCGGATTCGATATGGAGTGATTAGGCAACTACTGAAGAATGGAATATTTGCTTTGGAGTTCATGGAATCCGAAAAAACCTAGCGGATCCTTTCACGAAAGGCCTATCGAGAAGAGTGGTCCTTTACTCAGCGAGAGGAATAGGACTACAGTCAACGACTCAGGAACTGTAATGCCTTTTTGATGATTTATTCCTTTGTTTTTCCCATTTCATGTTATTGATGAGTTATGCATTTAATGATTGATTCGTATTGTTCCGTGCGTGGAAATTACATTGAATTGTATTGTTATTAAGGAATCATATGCATTAATTTTTGTTGATTGTTCTCATGAGGATTCATAGCCCATGCGTTGGGTGGTTCGAGTGAGAAGGACTTGATGTGTCTATAGATGAGAATGGGCAATTATTGTGTGATGGAGTTGGCTCTCCCCATGTGTGGGGATCAAGAGTCACACTTAGTATTTTCCGGTCTCTGCGTACCAGGGTGGTTGAGGGTGAATATGCATATGCGGATGCAACTGGTAGTATTTTCTGGCCTCTGCGTATCAGGGAGGTTGAGGGTGGATACACGCCCGTGGATGTAATTTGTAGTATTTTTCGGCCTCTGCATATCAGGAAGGTTGAGGGTGGATACGCATTTGCGGATGCAACTGGTAGCATTGACCGGCCTCTGAATACCAGAGAGGTTGAGGGTGGATGCGCATCTACGGATGCAATTGGTATTTGTCACCATTCATCTTCCCAGTATGTAGGGGTAATTGACAAAGGTAGGCGGTTCTCTCTATGCGTGGGGGTAGAGAGATGTATTGTGCGATGAAGGATGAGCTTAAGGCTCTTAATGACTCACTTCCATATGTTGGGGCGAGTGAGTCACTAAGTGGATATGAAATTTGTTCGTCTTCTATGAAAGATGTTAGTCCATATTTCTAGAGCATTCATGAAACGAAGGTATGCACAAAGGCTCGAAAAATATCGCAAAAGAAGTAGTATCGCGGAGTATATACACCTAAAAGGTAGTATACGTGATATGAGAATAGTGACACAAGCCCAAATGAGCTTAAGACTTAGTTCACAATGAGTTTAAGATATAGTTCATTCACTTACTGGGCCAGTGTTGCATCTCACTTCACAACTTATCAATTCAAATTGAAAGATATTGACATTTAAGTATGTAGCTCTTCTTTTGCTCGGAGAAAGACTTTCCAAGTCATTTATGGGTGTCGTCCGGCCTGGTCAGGTCTGGTCCACGCATGCGCCCGCCCGACCAAGTCTGGTCGCCGTGCGTGTGTGCACAGGCAGGCTTGGGCTGCCATCTCTCCTCTTAGGGTCCATCTTATCTTTTTGGATAATTGAAAATTTATTTTCTGCGAAAATAATTTTTTAGCCATCTCTCTAACTTGTGGAAGACGAAATAATGTCGTGGTCTAAAACGTGTATCGCATTTTTCGGAACATTTGAGACTCTAACAGATCGTGTTTGAGTGAAATACAAACTCTTGTAATTCCATCTATAAATACAGTTGTGGTTTAGGGTTCAATACACACAAGGGCATTAGCCTCTCCACGAAAATATTCTTTTCCTCTGCAAGTTTTGTTCGAGCAATGGTTGGTGTCTTCTTCACCTTCCGGCCACGAGTGTAGGTGTTCGGAAGTTGCTGTGTGAACCTTCGGAAGTGACTGGCGTTTGGACGATTAGCTCCACGGTCGTGCGGAAATTGCTTTCAAGGCATTGATGGCGGTCACGACATAGAGCTAAAAGGGAATTCTATAAGTTCTCATTTTTCGATAAATTGCAGTATATTTCCAACCGTTCTACTCTTTTAATGAGCATATGGAAAGAAAAAGCTAATGGGTCCGAATGTTTTTAGAGTAACTTCTACTCATTCGGACCTTTAGTGAAGAGAGTAAACTCTCTCGTCTCCTTAAAATATTTTCCGACAAACCTCCGAAAAAATAGATAAATCTGGTAAAAGAAAAAAGAAATTACACTTAGATTATTTTTTTTTATAATTATGTATGTGCGTGACTATGCACCCAAGAAAGCTAGGCTCTTGATTCTTTTTGCACGTGAATGGCCAACATCATATCCAGTTGAATCTTTTGAAAAGGATATCCTACAATCACAAGGAAAGAAGGGATTCGATGGCGGTATGCGGTGATCTGCAGAACATTATAAGTATTCTTACTCGGACAACTGGATTACTACATGCATGCAAAAGAGTTGTGTGTATGTCTAAACCATCGAGTTCGAGAGACCCTTTGGAAGTTGGTGGTGTGATTGGAGATGTTGTCGACTCTTTCAGGGCCACCACCACCCTACGTGTAATATACGGCGGCAAAGAGGTGACCAATGGCGGCGATCTGAGGCCATCCCAAATGGTCACTGCACCAAAGGTGGACATCGGCGGAGATGATTTTCGAACGTTTTACACACTCGTACGTGTCTCTAAGCGTCTTTCTTTAAAAAAAAAAGTATGTTTCAGAAGTTGATTTGTGATGTGATTCTGTGTTGTGAATGCAGATTTTGGTTGATCCTGATGCTCCAACACCTACAAACCCACATATGAGGGAATACTTGCATTGGTGAGTAGGAATCCAACTCTGTTTTCCTCTGTTCTCAACACTTCGTTTTTTGTTTAAAACAACACTTCGTACCATAACAAAGAATTGGAGAGTGGTAACATATGTTGTTTGTTTGTGTTCTGATATAAACATTAGGCTGGTGACAGACATCCCAGGAAGCACCGGAACAGGTTTCGGTAAGCATTTTAAGAACACTAGAGCCACGTGTACCGAAGAAAGGAGTATCGAATTTCGGTATTCTATCATTTTTTCTGACCGTTAAAATAAAAAGTAAAATTGTTTTTGAAATTCTGGAATTGTAACCAATGTCTGAAGTGGTCATGGATGCCGTTTTGCCAAAATAAAAGCTAAACCTTGTTAAAAAATCATTTTACGAATAATAAACTTAAATATTAAACGGTGTGTTACGACCATCCAATAGGACCAGTTCCGACCAGTGGCGGATACAGGAATTTTGGGAGGGGGTCACGATTTTTTTTTCGTTTATATGTATTTAGTAATAACTAATAATATTTAAATAATATACAATACTATATGAAAAATAAAAATATAATGCTCAATATTGAACTATTTTATATTATAATTATAGTAGAAGAAAAAATAAATTATATCAAAATATGACTAAGAAAATAAGAAGAACGGGAGAAAAATACAATAACGAGATAGTATATAATTTTTCTACTTATGGTCGTTAAAATTAAAATTTAAAATCAATTTTGACATTATCATGTCAAAATGATTTCAGAACCGATCATAGTTTTTAGCTATAAGTGTTTTATCGTTAAAAAAATAAAATCTTAATAAAATGTGTTTAAAGTGTCAATATTTACCATTTAAATTCCAAAATGGTCTCTACATGAATATTTTAAAATTGTTAAAAAAATATTGCATCAATTAGAACGATGATATTTTTATAATACAGAAATATTTATCGTTCCTATCAATATCTACTTATATTGAGTTTTACTTTGAATTTATTGATTGGAAAATCTCACTAAAAATTTTCAAATCAAGAGTTTTGAATCTAAAAAAGAAAGAAAATAAAATTTAAAATAAGAATTATATCATTTGTTATATTAGGAAATTAATTGATAAGATGAATTGCTGTATATATTTTTAATTCAAAAAAAAATTGAATTCTTAAGACATTAGGATTCAAACTTGAATTCAAAAATAAAATTGAATACCGCATTAGAAATCGAACCTTGACGGTCTTTGAGAATATTAAATTCCTCAACCATCTCAAATAGAATGACCAGCTATTATTTGTGTGGATTTTTATATATACAACTAAATATTCTCATTATTTTTTGTAAGTAAAAAATTACATTATATAATAGGTTTTTTCCGGAATTGAAGGGGGCTTATGCCCCCCGCGGACCTTAATAGATCCGATCCTGATTCCGACGTAAGAATTCCAAAACTAATGTTAATTTTTTTATTTCGACATCCGGAAATTGTTCAAAAAGTTTGGGTACTGAATTTTGATTCCCAAAACCTTCGGTAAGGATCTTTGTAATAAGTGAAGAAGGGCATTGCTACCGTCCTGATCGTTTTATCGTCGTTTCGCATTTTTTTTATAAGTAAATTATGGTTGTTGCTGATGTAATTTTTTTAGGTACTGAAGTTCTGTGCTACGAGAGCCCCCATCCGACAATGGGAATCCATCGCCTGATTTTCCTTCTTTTCCAGCAGCTTGGTAGGGAAACGGTGTACGCACCGGGGTGGCGACAGAATTTCATCACCAGAGACTTTGCGGAGCTCTACAATCTCGGATCACCGGTCGCAGCCGTCTATTTTAACTGCCAAAGGGAAGGTGGTACCGGCGGCAGGAGGCCAATTAGGTCAACTACTTGAAAGAATGGAGGAAAAATAAGGCAGGATGAGAGGAATTATATATGCTCATAGATTGAAAAATAATAGCCTTCAGAACATGTTAGCCATGTGATCGGTTTTCATGACTGCGTGGGTCAAAAGTGTGTGTGGATGTGTACATTAAGTTTGTGGATGTGTACATTATGATGCAAGACGCCATTGATATTGCCAAGAGGCATGAAAATAGAGAAACTAGTAAGAAATAACACATGCTCTCTTGCCATGTCTTAAATGTTTTTTTTGGTAATTAAGTTGTCATTCTCATTAAAGACTAGTGTACAAAACGACTATACAAAATGCAAAATCTACATCTACATGTTGATGCAAAATGCAACGCATGAAGACCCTACTATGTGAAAGCTAATGTACATATGAACGAACTAATCTAATGGTAAATAACTATGCTCAAGGAGGCTAAAAAACAGTAGTCGGGGCGCGAAACCAGTCTATTAAGGTATGTGTTGCAGGTGTGATGCCAAAAACATGGATCCAGTACCATGTTTGCGTGATCAGAATTTCCAGCACATCTGTCATCCCCACAGAATCAAAACGGACGCAATTCATTTCTTTCCAAATGTACCACATCGCTCCCTGCCATATAGTATGTCATTTCGCTTCCATACTCTACCTTTGAATAATGCAGTAAATGAAGTATAATGCTTTAGCAGAGATGAAAATGCATTTGCAGGAATTTTTGGAATGCCCAACCAAATTGAGATTTCTTCCCACGAATCTTGTGCATGAGAGCAGGAGCAGAATAGATGTTCTGCCGACTGCTCATGTGCACCACACCAAATGCAAAGCACAACATTTGACTCCACTGATGCCCCACGATCCCGCAGATTTGTCATTGTTGGAATCCTGTTTTGTAGGAGGCGCCAGGAAAAAATTTGTATACGTATGGGAGCGAACTTTCCCCACACTATAGCCAACTCTGGTCTTCCTATTAAGCCATTAGATAGATTACCCTGTATCATTGAATAAGCTGATGTAACTGTATATCCTGTGGACGTTCCAGCCTCCCATAACCAGTGGTCAGATCCTTCTTCATTCAAGGTTACTTGAGAGATTAGAGATCTT
>JAOYMZ010000342.1:0-10192 GCA_025802335.1 Pinguicula primuliflora | reverse complement strand
GAATGCATGTGACTCGGGACAGTACAGGTCTACATATTAGGCAGAGCAAGTATATATATGAGCTACTAGAGAAGACATGGATGCTTGGAGCAAAGCCAATGCAATCTCCCTCCTCTACTGACACTCAAGCCAAGGATTTGACGGGGGATCCTCTCTCTTCTAATGAGACTACTCTATACCGGAGTACAGTAGAAACTCTTCAGTACTTCACTCTTACTCGATCGGAGATTGCCTATCAGGTTAACTAGTTGTGTCAACATCTCCAGCAGCCTCTCACATGCCACTAGCAGGCAGTCAAACGCATACTTCGCTATCTCAAGGGGTCACTCGAACATGGTCTTTTCTTTGTCAAGTCGACTTCACCTGATCTGACACTTGAGGCGTACTGCGATGCTGACTGGGCCGGGAACAGACAGGATCGTTGCTCTACTTCTGGCTTTGGTGTATTTTTGGGTGCCAATCTGATATCCTGGCCAGCAAAGAAGTAAAATGTAGTAGCTCGCTCTAGTACTGAAGTCGAGTATCGAGCCTTAGCTCATACTACAACCGACCTATACTGGACCCAGATGATGCTTAAAGATTTACACGTAGTCCTGTCTCGTACCCCAGTGATCTGGTGTGACAAAATGGGGGCAATGTCACTGGCCTCAAATCCTGTGTTCCATGCTCGAACCTAGCACATAGAAGTGGACTATCATTTTGTTCGAGAGAAGGTGCAGAACAAATACATTCAGCTCAAGTACGTCCCTACTCGAAATCAGGTTGCAGACATCTTTACTAAAGACTTGGGTACTTCTGGCTTCCTGGATTTAAGAGACAAGGTAACGGTTCGATCCCTACCCGTTAGCTTGCAGGGAGGTGTTAAGGAAATAAAGACTTTGTAATTATGTGATTTGGTCAAAGATCCTAACAGCTGTAGATTTAGATATATATTGAAGATTGTATAGAGATATGGTAGGAGAGTCATCTTTCATATAGGACTCTAATTATTGAGTGTCTATATATTGTAGCAACCACAAAGGATACGTAAGGAAGAAATATCAACCTCTTCAATCATTCTGTCAAGAATTCTCATCTCCTTCAATCCTCTTCAATCTTCTTTCACCTTCGACCTCCTCTCATGAAAGCATGTGACTCAAAATGACAGTTTTTGATTTTCAGTCAAAAGTGTAAATATGTACATAATATTTTCTATATTTTAAAACAAGCTTTCCTTTAAAAAATAAATCTCCTTTGCAAGTTCTTCAAGGTGTGTGATCTTTTTTTGGAGTAGGCGTCACCCAGGAGCGAAGGCGGGGGCAGGAGCAGGAGGAGGCCCCTGTCCCATTTAAAAATAAAAAAAAATAAAAAATAATATATTTTAATTAATTAAAAAGCATTATATTTTATTTAATAAAAATATTCTATTTTAAAGAAAAGAATAAAGGGGATGTGCAACAATGTGACAATTATTGGAGTATTAAACTCTTAAGTCACACTATGAAATTGTGGGAGAGAGTTATTGAACTTAGACTATGGGGAGAAATGCAAGTGAAGGAGAACCAATTTGGTTTTATGCCAGGAAAGCCGACGATGGAAATAATCCATCTCCTCAGACGACTAATGGAAAATACCGGACACGTAAACGGAATCTCCATATGATTTTTGTAGACTTAGAGAAAGCATATGATACAATACCACGAGAAGTAATTTGTGAATATTTAGAAATCAAGAAGGTCCCACGGATGTATGTGAGGGCTATATAAGATCTGTATGAGGGTGCGAAGACTAGTGTGAGGACTCCAGTAGGAGAAATAAAGTATTTTTCAGTGGATATAGGATTGCATCAAGGCTCAGTGCTGAGTTCATTTCTTTTCACAGTAATTATAGATGTACTCTCTCAAGATATACAAGATGATTTATGGTGTACGTTGTTTGCAGACGATATTGTCTTAGTGGCTAAGACGAATGAAGAGGTCAATGCTAAGTTAGAGAATTGGAGAGAGACATTGGAAGCTAAGGGTCTCCGATTGAGTCGCTCGAAGACGGAGCATATGACATGCAATTTTGCCATTGAAACAGAGGAAAGTAGAATAGAAGTTATGATTGCGAACCAAACCCTCTAACAGAAAGATAATTTTAAATATGTAGGACCCATCATACAAAAGGATAGATGTGTGGAAGGCGACGTAGTCCATCGCATCAAGGTCGGATGGATCAAATGACGATCGGCTACTGGTGTTATGCGATAAAAAATTCTCACTCAAGTTAAAGGAAAAATTTTATAGAACGGTTATAAGACCGACGATATTCTACGAGTCAGAGTGTTGGGCTATGAGACTTTCACATGCGCAGAAATTTGAAGTGGCAGAGATGCGGATGCTAAGGTTGATATGTGGTCGCACTAGATTAGATAAGATTCTAAATGGGATCTTTAGAGATAGACTAGGTGTCGCATCTATAAGTGCCAAACTGATGGAGGGAAAATTACAATGTTTGGTCACGTACGCAGAAGGAGTCTGGACGAGCCAGCCAGGAGAGTCAAAGGATTACAAGTCGAAGGCCGACGAAGGCAGGGGAGACTTAAGAGAACATGAGATGAGCAGATTCAGTCAGATTTAACAGGATTAAACCTCTCCGAGGACATACCTATGATAGGACGAGTTGGAGACGTTATATTAAGGTTAAAGATACATAGGACTATATACAGTAGTTATTTGCTTATTGACCTCTATACTGATAGGAATAAGTGGAACACACTAGTGGGTAAGTTGCATCTAATTGTTATTTCATCTATTAAGAGTAGAATGCAGTTATTTAGTTTGTTCGTTATTTGTGTATGCATTTATTTATTTCGATATGTATGTATGCATGGTTGAGGTAAGTAGTAGTTATTTTTTCTTCTCCTTTATTATTATTATTATTATTATATTCTATTATTATTATTGTTGATTTTTTTTTGTATCGAGTTAGGGTCTCTACGAAAATAATTTTCTTATCCTATTGAGAGGTGGGGGTATGATTGTGTAAATCTCGCCCTTAGAATTCTGTGTAAGGGCGGAATTTACTGGGTATGTTTGGTTTATTATATTTTAAAGAAAATATATTAATAGAGAAAGAAACGTGTTTACTATTCCTTGAAGTTTAAATCCTTCTAATCGTGTTTGCATAACTTACTCCTGTGTTTAGAGAACAACTTTTTTTCTCCTGCGTCAATCGTCATAATTTTTGGTATATTATGTTATTCTACAAATTATTTATGACTTCAACTCAATTGTATAATATTGTTAGCATTGAATTATTTTATTGGCATTGAATTATTTTATTGGAATTGAATAGTATGCATAAATATTTCTGTGTCATATTGCCATTCTCAAATGTTGATAGGTTGTTGCTGTTCAACAACAATTCTTGAACAATAACTATTGTGTTAGTGAATTTTATCAAATTTCGACTCCGAAACAGAATGATCAATAGTTGGTTAACTGTTTGTTGAGTTACTTTTAATGAAAATAATACTTTTGGATAAATTAAGAATGATGTTATTATGTAGCGATCATATAAAACAATTATAAATTTAATTGTAATTATTTTACGTATTAATTATATAAAAAAATTATATAATCTGAAATTTGGGTTGGCTCCTGACGCCGCCCAAAGTTACCCACCTTCTTTGGTAAATTTTTTTTTTCAAAAAAAAAAACCATTTTTCCCCAAGTCTTTTTTTTTAAAATGTTCATTCCAACCATCAAAATACAAAAACTGTGTTAGATTTGATGGTAAAAGTTATAAGAGCATGTCTGAAGCGATAAAACTGGAAGTTTGGTAGAAGCGCATTGCAAAATTCCACCGGCTAGAACTATATCAGATTGGATGTGCAGTCCAGTTATGAGTTTAGTTTTGAGATCAAATGTGTGATGTATTGTTGTGATTAGTTAAGTAATGAAGGGATGACCCAAAGCTAGCATCATGTTGTAATTTTACATTTTTTATTATATATAGAATCTCTCAATTACAAAAAAAAAATTCATCAAAATACGTGATTGGTGTAACAATCGGACGACAAAACAACTTAATGGAGTATGTCGACGAGCAACGATTTGACCTTAAAATGTGTAGGAGTCCTTTGCGTTTCAACAAGAATTTGAATTCCCATGTTATGTTGTAATCAACCATATCTTTGAATAGGGAACCAACATTCAATAAAACCTTAGTTTGCAATAGTGCCTTGTATAAACATACAAACTTTAATACTTTTTTTTAATCAAGCTTTGATACATTAAAATCAGTGTTTCTTGTAAAGGTTTGCTGGCTTCTAATTTCTTTTTCATTGCTGAGGAATGGTCTCAATCCATGCAAAAATTCATGGAAATCTGTATCTTTCTAGAGAGGATTCCTATTTGAAGAGTCACACTATAGAATCCATATGAGTGCAAGGAAAAAATATTGGGAAAAAAAGATTTGATCAAAGTATTTTGTTTTATATATGTTCCATTTCTCTCCCTCTCTCTCTATCCACTGGTTATATAAACCCAAACCCTCTCCAGTCGTTCCCTCAGAATTAAACATCTTCTTTCTCTAACATATGTCTGCCTCTGTACCATTTCAGCAGCACTCCAATATTCTTCTTGATTCAATTATTTTCCTGCCAAACGCAGCCTTAACCCCATCTAATAACAATAATATCAGCATGGATTCCTCTTCAATTGTTACTGATAGCATTCTCAAAAGGGTCCCTTCAATGGATAAGAAGAGGAAATTGTGCAACAAAGCTTGTTCCACCAATTCCATGGTAATCTTAAACTATCTGGTTGAATTTTTTTGTAATACATGTCTGTTGAAAAGCTTGTTGCAGTTGGAAATGAATTAAATCATTTTCTCTTTGTTGTTGTGAGTACCAGAAAGCAATGAGAGGAAAGAGGGAAAAGAAAATGAAGGAAGAACAGAAAGGAGGAAGAGGAGAAGAACAAGCACCAGCAGGTTACATTCATGTGAGGGCCAGGAGGGGCCAAGCAACAGATAGCCACAGCCTTGCTGAAAGGGTGAGCAATCAAACCCAAGAACCACTCAAGTTTACCGGATGGTTTCGGCATCTAATCGATCAAAGTTCTAATCTTTTTACCTTATACTATGATTAGGTCAGGAGGGAGAAAATAAGTGAAAGAATGAAGCTTCTTCAAGCTCTTGTTCCTGGCTGTGATAAGGTAAAGTTATAAACTCTATTGATGTTAGCAAATATTACCCGAACCCTGTCTGAGGGCGGGATTTACTGGATATATTTGGTTTGGTTGGGATGTTAGCAAATATTATTGATGTTTCTTTAGTTTATATGTCTTTACACTTTGATGTGATTTTGGTGGCAAACAGGTCAGTGGGAAGGCCCTCATGTTGGATGAGATCATCAACTATGTTAAGTCACTTCAACATCAAGTAGAGGTAAATTAATCAACTATCTTCAGATTTGCTTCCTATGTTAAGTCACTCCAGTCCAGTATAATTGTACTATAACCTGTTCTTGTGGGGGATTGACAAAATATGTTTTTTTTTTCAATAACTTATCACAGTTGCTGTCTATGAAGCTTGCTTCTGTGAATCCCATGTTTTCTGACTTGGGAATGGACATTCAATCATTCATGGTCCAGCATGATCAGGTAAGAAATTAATGGAGTTTTTGTTCACCAGTCCCTAATGATGCTTAGGCCACTTATAAGTGTGCCTAGGCCGCCTAGACGTTAGGTGGTCTGATGCACCGTCCACAGTGGCGGATCCTGAATGTCTGATTAGGGGGTATGTTTCATATAGGGTGCAGATTCTGAGGGTCTAAATAGAAAGTGCGGGGAGTACATGTCTAAGGAAAAAAAATTTAGGAGGTGCCCCACGCCCCCAAGCCTCCGCCACTGACCGTCCAATACCTTTTAGAACACTGTTTCCAACTGGATTTTCATTTGCATTCAGGATTTCATGAACTACTCGCCGCCGCCATTGCCGAGCTTGCAAGAATATCTCCTCTCCATGGAAACTGAAACCTATCATCTCCCAGAAAGCTTTACTCTAATTCCAACAATTCTCCCAGAGATGTATGCAAGTGGTTTTCAGCAAGACATTATGGGGAGTGGATGAGAGAAGTATTATTAATCAAGACAGGATCCAGCAGTAACACCAGCATCAGCAGCAGCAGCTTGTTTTGATTACTATTAAGAATGTACAAAGACCCCAGCAGCAGCAGCAGTATCCCAACAAAGTTTGTTAGTAGCATTCCTTAGATGTCTTGCTTTTATTGTCGATGACAAATAATGTGACAATAAATATATGTATCATTTATCTTACGAAATATGGACAAGACACTTTCCTTGAATATAATATGTATTCCGAACTTTCGTTATAAATTTCCTGAAAGCTCCATAACATATAAGGACCAACATTTTTTTTTGAAACTTTTGTATTTGATTATTCCCGATATATATTATATTGTTGATTGTGAGGATGGTTGGAGGGCCTGTCAGGATGTAGTGGACCAATAAAGACTTGGACCTTGTCTGGCAAGATGGCGAAATATGGAAGCGGAGAAAAGACACGTCCAGATTTTTGGACAATAATTTATTTTTCGGTCAAAAAATAAAACGTGGGGCGTCAACCGTACTTGTACCGTTATTCCGGGACGAAAGCCATAAATTTTACTACGGTAAAAGGATGTTGGAGTTTTTTTTTTACTATACACACACAATTGTATTGTACTGTACAATTTGTACATCTGACATCATTTTTTAGGGGCAAGTAAAAAGTTTTATTTATGTATAATTAGTTATTGTCCGTGGCTGAAGTCACTAGTGCGCAAAATTACGTGTCTGAAAATAGTATCATTAAAATGGTGTCGAAACCATATCAAATGACATCTCTAATCGACACACTCGATGCGCTGATTATTATGGTGAAGTCCGTTTCTACGAACGATAACCAGATCGCAATTTTAAAGAATATATTAGAAATGAAATAAAATTAAATGTAATTAAAGAAGAATAAAAAAGGACACGGTTTCTATAGACATGGGCCAATCAAAAAACTTGGGAAAAAAAGTAAAAATACACCTTCCGAAAAGGACGTGGCCCAATAGGAAAAGAGGAAGGGCAAACTGCGGCTTTATAAATGAGCAGGCGCGCGTCTTCCGATTTGGGTGTCGTTTCATGGTTGGGCAAAAACTTGAGTTGGGCACTGCCCGTTTATAATATACATATTTTGAGATCTTCCATTTTTTGAACCACCAGATCAAATAATTAATATTTTTGGTACTATTGATGCAAAAGTCGGCTACTTGGACTGTGTTTACCTTCGTCTTATAAAATCGGCATTCGCCTTATAAGGTGACTGATTTGTAAAGTAATTTTTTCAACCTCATTAAAACATAAGGTGATTTATAAGTTTTTCATTCCAATTTTACCAAAAAAAAATCTAATTTTACCTTTAAATTTATACACCCACACGTCTCTACCATAAGTAACTTTATTGTTAATATTTAAAGTAATAACTATTTATTTAAACAATAAATTAGAATTATTAAAGCTAAAAAAGTTTTTTATTTAATAATAATTGTGATATAGAATATTAATAAAAAAAATACAAGAACATTATAAAATAATGTCTTTTATGTCATCTTACGAAAATCAGTCACATTATTAAGTAAATTTGTGAAACAAGTCTTATCAAATCATTCACTTTATCAGGTCACTTTATCATACAAATCCCCTTGTATGCTTGTGTTGGATCACATTATTCCCGCCAATCTCATTACTAAACATGGTTAGAAGAAGTCCAAGTTGAGGCCGAAAGTGATGGATGCTGGATCAGTTGAGTTCAATTGAATTAGTCCAACAGTTCGGTTGTTTTGAGTCAATTTCTGTTGCTATTTATCAGTTGCTAGTTAATAGTGGTCTGGTAGTTTGTTTCCTCTATTCTGTCGTGTGTATGGCTATTTAAGCAAAAGTCTCTTGATCAACAAAATCATTCAATTGCTTTGCATAAGCAGAATCACATCCTATACGAGTGTTCTTGATCTGCAGATCTCATACAAGAACTCTAACCCATACTCGATCCTGACAAGTGGTATCGGAGCTCGGTATCTGCAAATGAGTCTAGTTCCCCAGCAAAGCTCATTAGGTGATTGTCAAAATTCCAAAATGAACGATAACAGTTTTGTTCAAGCCTCCATCCCGCAGCTTGATGGTCATTATGACCATTGGTGCATGCTAATGGAGAATTTTTTGATATCCAAGGAGCACTGGCCATTGATTGAACATGGAGTCCCGGTAGCAGAAGCTGGAGTGGCTCTAACCGATGCGTAGCAGAAAGTGATAGATGATGCGAAGCTGAAAGATTTAAAGGCAAAGAATTATTTGTTTTAAGCAATTGATAGAACCATGCTTGAAATAATTTTGAAGGACACTTCCAAGGATATATGGGATTCCTTGAAGCTGAAGTTTCAAGGGACAGCAAGAGTACAATGAGCACAGTTGCAAGCTCTTCGCAAAGAGTTTGAAGCTTTGACCATGAAGACAGGAGAAACTGTCACAGATTATTTCGCAAGAACCATCAATATTGCCAACAGAATGAGGCTGAATGGTGAGAAACTCACAGATGTTGCTGTAATTGAAAAGAGGTTGAGATCTATGACTTCTAAGTTCGACTATGTAGTCTGTTCTATTGAAGAATCAAATGATCTTGATGCATATTCCATTGATATGCTACAAAGCAGTCTCTTGGTACACGAGCAACGAATGAATAGCCACAGCACCGAGGAACAAGAGTTAGCAGTATCTCATGAAAATTCATGGAAAGGAAGAGGACGTGGTTCCACATCTTTTGGTGGAAGAAGAGGCAGAGGCAGAAGATGGTTCAATGTTGAGAAATCACACATCGAATGCTTCTTGTGTCACGAGTTTGGACACTATAGAAGCGATTGTCCACAAAGAGAAACACAGGCTCATTACATGGAGTCTGGTACTGAAGAAATGCTGTTAGTGGCACATGAGGAGAGTCAAAACTTGCCCACTGTAGAAACCTGGTTTTTGGACTCCGGATGCAGCAATCACATGTGTGGAAGTGAGAAATACTTTATCAATATTGATCACACGGTTCAATCACAAATCAAACTGGGTGATAATCGAAGGATGCAAGTCACTGGGAAAGGTGACATTCAACTGATTTCTGAAGGAGGTACTTTCACAGTTACTGATGTTTTTCTTGTACCTGGACTTCAGAACAATCTCCTAAGTGTAGGACAGTTGCATGTAAAGGGATTTGCAATCATGATCGTTGATGGGAAACTGAAGATTATTCATCCGATAAACGGATCAATTCTGGAGGCCCCTATTACATCTAACAGGATGTTCGCTATATCAGCTCACTGTCCAGCACCAGCACACAATTCCAATACATGTTTTTCATCTGTGATAGATGAAGATCGACTCTGGCATCTCAGATATGGACACTTGAGCTACAAGGGAATACACACGTTGTAGCAACACAACATGGTATCAGGTTTGCCTAAATTCTATTCTGAAACAACTATGTGTGGAGATTGACAAACTGGTAAACAACGCAGAGATGTTTTTCCAAAACTAACATCCTGGCGAGCAGATCATATTCTGCAACTGATCCATTCTGATATATGTGGACCGATCAATCTTTTTTCCAATAGTGGCAAGAAATATTTCATAACATTCATTGATGATCACAGTCGAAAATTTTGAGTTTATTTTCTCACAGAAAAATCTGAGGCGCTGGTTGTATTCACACACTTCAAGAGGCTGATTGAAAAGAAGTCAGGAATGCAAATTCAGTGTCTCAGGACAAACCGTGGAGGAGAATACACTTCGTTAGCATTCTCATATTTTGCAAAACTGAAGGTATTCGTAGACAGCTTACTGCTGGTTATACTCCTCAGCAAAACGGTATAGCTGAACGTAAAAACCTTACTATTATGAACATGGTGCGTGCAATGCTGGCAGGGAAGCAGGTTCCTAAGTGTAGGATTGACTTCTAAATATCAGAACATATCTGATACTTGAATACGAATACAAAATCGTACCTTTATAGCGGAAGCGTGGTTGATCGAAATATTCCGGTTGAACAGATCTTCAAATGGGGCTACCAGAGTCCCGGTGGTATTCCACAACTCAAAACTCTCCTTCAAAGATGATGAGGCAGCACTTCGAGAGAA
>JAOYMZ010000341.1:0-10192 GCA_025802335.1 Pinguicula primuliflora | reverse complement strand
TGATATATAAATAAAATAGATTAATAATATTTAAATTAGTGTTCGCGAACGTTCGTTAAAAGCTCGCGAACAAGCTCGAGTTCGTTAAGGCTGTTCGCGAACACAATCTCAGGCTCGAGTTCGAGCTCGTTAAGGATTTCGAACCGAACGAACGAGCTTTTAACGAGCTGAACACGAGCTTGTTCACGAACAGCTCTGTTCGTTTACAGCCCTACCCACAATTGGCTTAAACTAGCTTCCTGCATTATCTTTCACAAAAGAGTCAGAAAACTAATAAATCAAAATGATCGAAATGAAAAGATACTAACTTGGGTTGCTTCCCAAGAAACTCTGGGTTTATGGTCTCCAAATAAACCTCTTCTTCTTGTCCCTTCAAGTATAGAAATATTGTTCAATCATCCAGTTGAAGCTTCCATCCATGCAATTTTTCCATCTGCCTCTGGTGTTCTTTGGGATGGGCTTCATCTTTGTCCTTTCTCCTACTGTTTGCTCCAAGTTAGGAATAATAATTACATAGCTAACTGGTGGCTTCAGTTTCTGATCAGGGGCTTCTACTAGTGACCTTTGCCGAGGAGTGGATGGTTCTGCCAAGAACTCAATGATTCTTGGATACCAAATCTACTTCTCTTTGAGTGGTGGCTTCCATTTAAGCTGGATTGGGCCACTGAGAGGACTTTTCTTATGTGGGAGCCTCTCTCCCAATGACTCAATAGCTATTGGGCCCCAAATCTTTCTCTCTTCCCAGCAAATGGCATACGGGTCCACTAGGGGCTCTTGAAACACTTCTTACCTTTCAATTATCAAGTGGCCCTTCATTGCATCAGATAGGCACCCTAACTCAGAAGATAACTTCTCTTGGCAAGTGTCCATAACATTGAACTTTCAAACTCCATGTCCTCATCCAGAGGTATCCTCACTGCCGGGCAAACATGGAAACAGACTTCTTCTTCCTCAACTCTGAGCTTCATCTCACCCTTCTTCTGCCCTGGCTTCACTTCCTCCTTTTCTCGTTCAGCCTTTAATCTTTCCTTCTCCATTTGAGCAACCAACAGACCTATAACACTCTCCAACTTCAGTAATGTGACTTGCTGGCTTTGGATGGTGACTTGCTGAATCTGGATGGTTGATTCAACCTTGGAAGAGAAATTCAGGCTCTGTTGAGTAAATTACTTGATCATTTCTGAGTTTTGACATTGCATTTCCTTCAAGGGAGCTACTGATTAGTGTTTTGACTTCTAGAGGCATCAGATGTCGGCTGATATTGAAGCTTAGGGGCTGGAATTTGGAAAAGATGAGAGTTTAGAGAACCCTGGGGGTTTCTCCATGAGAATTCAAGTGCATCATTTCTTCTGAAGCTATTTTGGTCAAAGAATTCAGGCCACTTATAGAAATTTTATGCCAAGGTATGTCATCATCATGTGGAATGATGCTCTTTTGCTCTGTGACTGCCTCATACACCTCCTGCCAAGAACAAAGTAAAATAGTGAGATAAACTAGACAAAACAAGATAAAGAAAAACAATTAACAATGTGATAAAACTAAAAACTATGAGCGTGTAATGGGGCTTTACTTCCCGACAATGGTGCTAAAAACTTGCACAAATTGAGAGTGCAAGTATACACCATCAACAAGTAGTAAAATGCATGAGCAAAGGTCATACCCCACAGAAAGTAGGCTCAAAACATGTCATGATTCTTAGACTATCACAAACCAACCGAATCATTTTAAGAGTGTTTGAACTTGACTACCAAATAAAAGTTAACTGAACTAGAAACTAATTGAGTTCAAGATTAACAATGTCACTTTATGAATCCTAAACACAAACACAAATTGGAGGTTGGTTCACAAAGAGAGAAGGCAACTCAATGCTTCAATTTATTGTCTCACCATGATGTTCTTAAATGCATCTATTTACCAAATGATCTACTTGCTTTTAATGACCACAAGATCCATGTATAACTCGTACTATGGCTAAGCTACGAGTTAGTCTTCTAACAGAAGGAGAATTTTGCCTCCCGACCTCACTACCTAATGTGCCAGAGAGCAAGATTAGTGCCATCACACCAACCAAGATCACAATATGGTCTTATCTTTTGGATATGGCCTCGCAAGCTAGGGGTAAAGACCCCAAGGGCGGAAAGGTGAATACTACTAGAGTCTGATCTCCCCATATCCTTCTGGTCCCAAGGGAGATGACCTAAAAATAGCCCAAATATTTTGCCCAAATATTCAAGCATGGATAAAAATAGCAAGTATTCACCATTAAGCATAAGATTCACATTTGGTTTATAGAAAACACAACTAAAATACCATGGTTTGGCTCAATTGAGCTCTAGTCTAATAAATTAGCTCATGCTTAAGGCATGAGCTACACAAACTACTAAACAGATTCAAGAAAAAGCCTTAAGAGCCAAAGGAATCCGCCTCTCCAAGCTTTTGCCTCTTCTTGGGTGTGTCTTCTTCTTTCTTGAGAAATCTCCAAGCCCTGCGCCTCCAAAAGTTCAATCTCTATGAATGAGAGTTGTAGAAATCTTCTAGGGCAAGCTCCTTGTAAGATTACAGGAGAATCCTCCAAGCCCTTTGGGAGATACAAGTGATGCAAGGAGCTGCACAGTCATTACACCATCATTAAACCCAAGATGGTAATTTGGCTTCAACCATTGTAAGACGGCCTCTTTTTCATCCCATGTTCAAGATGAATTGTTAAGGACTCCTAGGGAAATACTCCTATGAAAGTACAGGCCAATCCGCCAAGTGGTTTGAGAGATATGCAAGCTGCAAGGAATAGCATGGTCATTGCACCTACAATTTACCCAATATGGATAAATCGTGTGTATCTCTATATTATCGGTCTCCTATGCATCTGATGTGTGAAGATGATTTGTATAGGACTTCCTGGGGCATGCCCATGTGAATTTACAGCCTGATCAGCCTTGTAGTTTGGCAAATATGCTTCTTGAAAGGACCTTTAAGTCTTTCTCTTCTTCTTTCAACGAAATGGGCCAACATCTTTTAGAAGAGTGGGTGGCTCTTTCCCAAAATGGCCAATCTCTTTTCTTTTGCTCCCTTTGCATGTGAAAATGTTATATGACACGTTCTCAAGTCCCTTATGCACCTAAATAGCACAAAGCTCGAAATAAGATACAAAGTGAGAAAATAAGCCATGATCATCACATAAATGAATGAATAAATGATGCTAAAACCATATATGATCTTGGCATATCAGTGGAGCGGCCAGACTGGTGGAGCGGAATTGACGGGAGCAGAACTTATTTATTCCACAATCTTTATTCTTTTCTGTGAAACTTCAGCTTTATAGCAAAACCATGGATAGCGGAGCATGGTCTGAATTACTTCAATGAAGATGGGAGACACCGAGCCTCAAGTCTAATGAGTTTAGGTCATGCTTAAGGTATGAGCTACAAAATACACAAAATAACCATAGGAGGACACAAAAGAACCATAGGAGGAAGCCATTGGAGTGGATGGATAGTTGAGCTTCAAGTCCTCTTCCTCCTCTTCACTTCTTTTGCCACCGTGAGATTCTCAGCTTCAAGAGATCCAAGCAGTGTGAATAGTGCAAGGGTTTGCCCTTTTATACCCTAGACTGAGATTTTAGTGAGTATAGACCTCCTTTCCCCTAGTTAAGTGTGTAGAGAATAAGTTTAAGTCCTTCTTCTCTTCTCCCCAAATCTTCCTTCTTTATCGTTAAATTGATAGATCTTGATAGAAGTGTGACTTGTGGACCTAGCAAGTACAATTCTTATCCTTGTTGGTAGATATTTGTCTTCCATGTAGATATACTCCCTCCTTGGTGCAAATGACCTTAGATGAAGCACATGAACATGATTTAGAGTATATAAAGCATATATTCGAATATAATCACAAGAATCATAGTTAAAATGGTATATAAATAAGCCTAGATTAGTACATAATCAGGGCTTATCACCACCTCACACTTAGACCATGCTTGTCCTCAAGCATAAGACAGCGGTAATGAACCATAGATTGAATCAATGAAGGATATATGCGTAAGCGCAATAAAACAATGATATGAATGAACTCATGCATAGTGATAGTGAATCTGGTTTGTGAATTGCTTGAATCAAGAGCATAGCAACAATGTGGGCAGAAGGGATGAGAAGAATGGACCGAATAAGTAATCAATTAACAAGGCAAGAAAGAGCAGAACACATAATAGGTCACATGGAGAAGAAAGAATTACATTTCACATTGTATGAGTACTTGTGCTCTAGCAGCCTCTAGTATGGCCTTTTTAACTCTTTTCTTGCTTCATTGGGGATTAGCCAAACTCCTCAATCTCTCCCACATGTCCTAGTGCATGAGTTCTTGCAAACATCTCAAACAAGGTCTCAACTCCATCACTCTTTTTTTAAGGGCTAGTGTACAGGTGAGGGGTCCTCCCTTGATATTTTTGGACGGAATAAATGGCCTCTCCTATTTGGCTTGCATGATGGGGGACAGACCCCTAAAATCCAATCTGAATGAGGGATCACAACCTTACCCTGCCCCTAATTCCTTCTTGTAATTCATCAAACTGTCTTTGGCTTCTTTGAACATTCTGTTTTCAATCTATATCTTGCATTGGCTTCTCTTGTTTTTGGTTGAGCTTTTGCTTCTTGGATTTGCTCCGAAGATTTCATATATGTTTCCCATCACCTTCTTTTCTCCCTTAGGGTAGGGGCTACATGTATTTGGAGCATCCTTACTTAGTTCTTTGTTTTGAGGATGATGATGAGCTTCTTTTCTTTTTTTCAACCTTTTCTTGTGAGCTGCAGCTGACTAACTTATGATCTTGGGATGTTAGGGGCAGATTTCTAAAGATCCACTCACTCAGACCAGACCAAGAGCTGTTTCACTCACTTTCCTCATAAAAAGTAGTTTGGAAACTTAGTTTCGGATGTTACTCAAACTCATGCACTCCACCTAACAAACCATTGAAAAATATGGCATTCTCTGCAACTTTTGCCTCAATAAACAGTCAAGATACAACCAGAGAGCACGCATAAGACACAATAACAATGAGAATGTGAAATATGGATAGAAAGTAGAGATTCAAACGAAAATGTAAGCTCACGAGTGGCAGAATGTAACAGCATATAACCAATAGTTCAAGAATAGCTCAAAACAACAACTCTTAATCATGTCAAAGTCCAATAGCAACTGCCAAACCCCACCCCACACTTAGAAGATTCACTTGTCCTCAAGTGATTGCAGAAATCATAACCGTTTATGAGGATAGAGATGGAGCAATACAACCTGGTAGCTGTTGTATCTTGAAATGCCATGGTGCTGCTAACTTAAAATCTCTCTTCCTTGGCTTGAAGTGGCTCATCAGGGTGTGTTTCCACCCCACACTTGAATCAAATGGCTGCCCTACACATTCTGGTGCAAAAGATTAGAAAAACTTAAGGAAAACATGCTGAAAGTAAATGATACCATGACTTGGGTTGCCTCCCAAGAAGTTTTAGGTTTATAGTCTCTAGATAGACTTCTTGTTAGCTCACTTCTGGAAATGTATAGCCTCCTTCTTTTTCATAAAATCTTGAGGAGAAAGATAGGGCTTCACTCTATGACCACTGACTTTGATGATCTCCCCTCGTGCACCTTTTAAGTCCACAGGCCCAAATGGGCACACTTTCACTATCTCATACGACCCTATCCATTTGCTCTTTAGCTTGCCTGGGAAGATTCTCAACCTAGAATTATACAACAACACTTGCTGACCAATTTTCATAATCTAAGACCGAATGTGCTTGTCATGCCACAACTTGGTTTTCTCCTTATACAGCTTGGAGCTTTCATAAGCATGATGTCTAAGTTCTTCTAACTCTAAAAGCTGCAGTGTCTCTTTTCTCTAGCTGCCATAGGATCCATGTTGAGTTACTTGGTGGCCCAAAAGGCTTTATGTTCAAGCTCTACAGGTAAATGACATGCCTTCCCATAAACCAGCCGATATGGAGATACTCTAATTGGTACTTTGAATGCTGTTTTGTGTGCCCATAATGCATCAGAGAGCTTGTAAGCCCAATCTTTCCTTGTAGCACTCATTGTTTTCTCTAGAATTTTCTTGATTTCTCTACTGGACATTTCTGCTAGCCCATTAGCTTGTGGGTGGTAAGGTGTAGAAACTCTGTGTTTCACACCATACTTGGCCAGCAGCTTAGAGAATAGCTTGTAACAGAAATGAGATCCTCCATCAGAGATGATGAACCAAGGAGTGCCAAATCTAGAAAATACATTCTGCTTCAAAAACTTCACCACCACTGCTGCATCACGTTTAGAAGTTGGGATGGTTTCTACCCATCTGGACACATAATCAACAGCCACCATAATGTATAGGTAGTCATTGCTGGGAACAAAAGGGCCCATGAAATCAATGCCCCACACATCAAACAACTCAACTTCCAGCGCCTCTACTTGTGGCATCTCATCCCTCTTAGATACGCCCCCAACCCTCTGGCATCTATCACACCCATGGACGAACTTATGAGCATTTTTGAACAAGGAAGGCCAGATTGTAGCACCTTAGAGGCAGTTCTATGGCCACCAAAGTGAGCCCCACATTCAAGGGAGTGACAGTGCTGTAGGATGGATTCCATCTCAACTTCAGGCACACATCATAGGATCACTTGATCAGCACACTTGTACAAGTATGGTTCATCCCAGAAGTAGTTCTTGAGATCAGAAAAGAACTTTTTGCGCTGCTGAAAATATAGGGAAGGGAGCATGTTAGCAAATAGATAATTTACAAAATCAGCATATCATGGGAGATTTTGAACAGTCACAAAAAATAGTTACTCATCAGGGAACACATCTAGGATATGGGACAGGAGATACAACAGAAGAAGAGGTTCCCTCAAGCCTGGATAAGTGGTCAACAACTACATTTTCAACACCTCTTCTGTTCCTAATCTCCATGTCAAATTCTTGGAGAAGAAGAACCCAACGCAGTTACCTGGGCTTAGAATCCTTTTTTATCCGTGAGATATTTGATGCTTGCATAGTAAGAATAGACTATAACCTTGCTCCCTAAGATGTAAGCCCTGAATTTGTTGAAAGAGTACACAACTGCCAGTATTTCATTCTCAGTCGTTGTGTAGTTCAGCTCTGTAGCACTGAGCATCCTGCTTGCATAGAAGATGGTGGTGAACTGCTTCTCCTTTCTTTGACCCAACACTGCTCCCACAGTAGAATCAGAAGCATCACACATCACTTCAAAGGGCAGACTCTAGTCAGGTGCTTGCATCACTGGTGCAGGGATCAAGTATTTCTTCAAAGCTTCGAAAGCTTCTAAGCATTCAGTTGTCATCTTGAACTCCACCTCTTTCTCCAAAAGATGGCACAAGGGTTTGGCAATGGCTGAGAAGCCTTTAATGAACCTCCAATAGAACCTGCAAGCCCTAAGAAGCTCCTCACTGATTTTATAGAAGTTGGAGGGGGAATGCTTCTTATGACTTCAATCTTGGCTTTATCAACCTCAAGCCCTTTCTTGCTGACCTTATGTCCTAAGACTATGCCTTTCTTGACCATGAAATGGCATTTCTCCCAATTCAAAACCAGCTGGACATCTTAACATCTCTTTAGGACATTATTCAGATTCTTCAAGCACTGATCAAATGTATCTCCATAGACACTGAAGTCATCTATGAAGACCTCTATGATTTCTTCAATCATATCGGAAAATACCACCATCATGCACCTCTGAAAGGTGGCAGGAATATTGCAGAAGCCAAATGGCATCCTTTTAAAGGCAAAGGTGACATACGGACAAGTAAATGTAGTCTTCTCCTGATCCTCAGGAGCAACCATAATCTGGTTATATCCACTATAACCATCCAAGTAACAATAGAATACATGGCCTGCCTACCTGTCAAGCATCTGGTCAATGAAGGGTAGGGGGTAATGATCTTTCCTTGTTGCTTTATTCAACTCCCTATAGTCCATATAAACCCTCCATCCAGTTACAGGTCTCATGGCTATAAGTTTATCCCCTTCTCCTTTCTGAACTATGATCCCTCCTTTCATTGGGACACATCAAACGGGTGAAATCCATCTACTGTCTGAAATGGGGTAGATTACAACTACATCTAGCCACTTTAAGACTTCTTTCCGCATCATCTCCTTCATATTGGGGTTCAATCTCCGTTGTGCTGCAACTACAGACTTGGAATATTCCTCCATAAGGATCTTGTGCATGCAAATGGATGGAGAGATCCCCTTTATGTCAGCAAGTGTCCATCTTATGGCTCCTCGATGTTGCTTCAGAAAAGAAACAAGAGCTGCTTCTTCAGCTGCACTTAACTCACTGCTAATCAGAACAAGGAGTTCCATCCCCTTACACAAGAATGCATACTTCAAATGAGTAAGTAGAGGCTTCAACTCCAACTCAGGCCGTTGCACAAGGGAATTCTACTGCTGTGGAGGCCTCTCTCCCAGTGACTCAATACTTCTGTAGCCTCCAACATGATCTGCTTTTAGAAAGCTTGCATAGAGTTGTATCAGTGGTTCTTCAAGCACCTCCTCCCTGTAAGATATCAAGCACACCTCTAGTGCATCAGTCTGATGTCCCTTTTCCACATATAGCTTTTCAATTTGTGATTCAATCAGATGGTATTGTTCCTGATCATGGCCTTGATCAAAAGGCATCCTCATGGTAGGATCGATACTAAAACAAATCTCCTCATCCTTAATGCTGAGCTTGAGGCCTCCTCTTTTCATATCTATAATTGCATTCCCTGTGCTTAGGAAGGGTCCTCCCAAGATTATAGGCACTCCATTATTCTCTACCATGTCTAATATGACAAAATCCATGGGGAAGTAGAACTTATCCATCTTCACTAAAACATCTTCCACCACCCCTCTTGGATTCTTGAGTGATTTGTCAGCCATCTGTAGTGTGATACTCGTGGGTGTGGGCTCAACAAAGCCTAATTTCTACGATATAGAATAAGGCATTAGATTAATACTCGCACCTATATCATATAGAGCACGTTCAAATAAGTGATCTCCTATGGAGCAAGGTCCCTGGATCGGCAAGTTTAGCTAGCATCTTCCTACTAATGATGGTTGAGCACTCTGGTGTTAGAGGAATTGTGCCCTTGTCATCTACTCTTGTCTTGTAAGTGAGGATGTCTTTCATAAACTTAGCATAAACAGACATGTTGGCAAATGTTTCAGTAAATGGTATGTTGTTCTCTAATTTCTCGAAGATCTCTAGAAATCTTCCATATTGCTGCTCAACCAAAGGTTTGATCAGTCTACCAGGAAAAGGTGCCTTAAGAACATTGGATGTTGTGAGCTCAGCTCCTTCCCACTTTCTTTCCTTCTTCTGCCTTGGCTGCCTTGGTTGCACTCTTTCCTTCTCTCTTTTTTGCTCAATCTCGGGAATGACCACTACTGGGGGTTGAGATTCCTCTAACTCCTTTCCTGATCTCAAGATGATTGCTTAGCAACTTTCCTTTTTCTTTTCTTTGCTAAGATTTGATGACTCAACAACCTTTCTGCCCTGTAGCTAGTTAGCAAGCTGACCTACTGTGTTTTCCAAGCTCATGAGAGTCACTTACTGGCTTTGAATGGCAGATTGCTGGCTTTACAAACTCTGGAGGTCTGGTTGCTGATTTTGCAGATTAGTTTCCAACTTTGAGGTGAGATTCATGTTTTGTTGTGCCAACTGCTGGATCATTTCAACATTTGCCCTTTGCATCTCCTTCAATGCAGCCATTTGGCCAGTATCTTGTTGTTTTGAAACATCTTATGTCTGCTGGTAATACAACTGACTCTGAGGTCTAGGGCCAGAAGGTTGTAATAGATGAGCATTTAGGGCACCTTGAGGATTACTCCATGAAAGGCCTGGTGCCTCATTCCTTCTAAAATTATTGTTATGATTCTGGTAACCCCCTTGGTTCCATCTCTGCTGCTGGATGTAGTTGAGCTACTCAACATCAGCATCAACTTGAGAGCTCTCTTTGCAGTTGTTAGCATGGTGAGCTTCTCCACACAGATAACAAGAGGGCTGCTGCACCACAAAGGCTTGAGATGGATAATGATGTTGCTGATTTCTTGCATCAGGCCCCCACTGAGCTACCTGTGCATAGGAGTGCAAAAAAAATTCGAAAATCCGAATCCGAACCGATCGGATTTTATCCGTTCGGTTCGGGTTTTTTCGGAT
>JAOYMZ010000340.1:0-10193 GCA_025802335.1 Pinguicula primuliflora | reverse complement strand
TGTCTCATAGGTCGCCTTTGTGGAGTAGGATGGGGAATTCCATTCCCAGATATCAGTCTCTTGTGTTCGCTGGGGGGCTTGGTTCAAATTCAGCAGAAGATCATTCACTTGTTGAGATTTACTGCCAGAGCAAGTGTGACTCCAGTTCCAATTCCATCGCCAGACTCTCCACGAGTAATCGTAGAAGCCCTGTGATTGTGTAGTTTTTATCCGTAGGATTCCATAGAGGTCTGGATATTTCTGATTCATTAAAGCTGCTACATGAAACACTCCATTTTTTTTTGAAGCACTCCATCAAAATTGCCATCTTTCTGGAAATCAACAGTGAAGAAGCTCAGGCGATGCGTTCCTTTCCAGCTCTTCAGGAAATCTGAAGCTTTCTCTGGAAACAACAGAGCAGCACGATTTTTTTTTACAGCGACAAGCTTATAGCATAAACAACTCAAGCAAGCACAAAAGGAAATAAACACTCAGAGATAAGATTAAAGAACCAGGATCACGGAGAGTGGCGACAGAGTAGCCTCTTTGCAGCAGAGATTTCACCAGCCACGATCCGATTAATCCGGTAGCCCCAGTGACACAGTAGGTTCGCTCGTCGAAGCCGTCCATTTTATTTTTCTAACCATCTCTTCTACAAGAGAATTCAATTATAATATCTGCGCAACCTCATCCCATGTTATAAACTGCTAATAATCTGCATAAAAAATTTCGAGGTTCAAGTATGTACAGAAACTTGAGAGCAAAAAGCACTGTTAAAGTAGGGCTTTAAGAAACCGAAATTAACCCTTTGCTGTACACCTCCGTACATTCCATATTACAAAACACAAATACAAATACACAATTACACAGAGACGGGGGGTGGCATACGCATACGAGTAACCCCAATGAATAAACAAACTACCGGTCAAATATCAGTAGAATCAGCAATACTGTCGAATGATTCCATTCTTTCGTGTTTCGGTGATAGCCTCTGTTCCAAATGCTCCGCGGTGATGATCGTATCCCCTCCTGGGGTCGAGTCTACCTTGTGATTCTTCCGAACGTGTCCGTGTTTAAGAATTCTAGAGAGCACCTGCACTGTGTCCCTCATAGAAGGCCTTCTCCTTGGATCACGATTGACACATCTGTGTGCAAGGGAAGCAACTTCATTGAGTTCTTCCACATCAAATTTACCAGCAAGACGAGGATCGACTATTTCTTCCCATCCAACTTTCCCATCAGCATCCATAGCAGCCTAAAATACGAAACGAAATCAGACTTTGTTACGAGGACCAATGTGCCGTTGCAAGACTAATTTTCAGCTCCAGAATGATGGTGCCGAATGATGATGCTGAATTTTAATCTGGACCGTTGGATCAAAATTCAATGGTTCAGATCAAATGACTCATTCACTTAAAATACTTTTGATCTGAACCGTTGAATTTTAATCTGGACCGTTGGATAAGGAAAGGATAGGGCAATTTTACTAGCTCAGCATATTCCATAAGCCCTTGGAGAGGACTCCTTCCAGCAATAAGCTCAAATAACAGCACCCCGTAGCTGTAAACATCACTTTTCTTTGTGAATGTACGTGTGGATATGTATTCAGGATCAAGGTATCCAAAAGTTCCTTTAATATTGCTAACGTGCTTGGTATACACCTCTTCCCTTGACAGTCCAAAGTCTGCTACCTGCACAGTTTTTTTGGGTCAGATATGGGTATCCTTCCCATAGGGAAGAATATGAAGGGGACAACATATGCATACCCTAGCTCTCATGGATTGATCCAACAAAATATTGGATGATTTAACATCTCGATGTATCACAGGCGGAACTGCCTGAAATTATGAATTCGTCCAACAAATTATTGATAAACGTGCCTTCATTCAACATATAAAAGGTATATTGAAATCATTATAACAAATGGGAAAGAAGAAGGATATTAGCAAAACTTACACCATCGTGGAGATACTCCAAGCCCCTTGCTACATCAATAGCTATTTGAACTCTTAACTCCCAATTCAAGAGTTCAAGACTGTCACCTGAGGTAACAAAGAAGCCAAACATATAGCAGATTAAGTAGTGGAATGTAGACCAACTGGCTAAACATAACGCTATGTCCAATTTCGTTAATTCTTGGAGAGCACAAAAGTTCTGTTTTCTTGGTAGCTCAATTCAACTGTGGCATTGGAACCATAGATGTTAATTCTAGATTAGTTTTCACGTAAGTTGAGATCCACTCTGGTGCAAGCTATAGTGCAAGTTCCATTAGAAAACCTATTCTTCTATCGAATTTTCAAGGATGTGCATAGATAACTTACTGTATAAATGGGAAGCCAAACTTCCTTGGCGCATGTATTCATAAATAAGCATGTGCTGGTGCTTTTCTGCACAGTAACCAATCAAGTTTACAAGGTTCCTGTGATGCAAACGTCCTAATAGCATAACCTGAAAATAAAAGAACAGGAAAACATTCTCTTACTGATGAAATTGGTGGCTGGTTTTCATGATAGGGGGGCCCAATTACATTCTGTTTGAAAAAGAATAACCATAAAAGAGAGGACGTCTTGCAATCTATATACTGTTTCTTGAATTCAAGTACCTCAGCTTGGAACTCTTTCCCACCCTGCTTAGAATCAGCGGCAAGGACTTTAACTGCAACAGTCTCTCCTGTCGACATCTGAGCCTTGTAAACGGGACCATAAGCTCCTTTACCAATTATTGTGGAAAAATTACAGGTTGCTTTCTGCAGATCCCTGTTTGTGTATAAACTAGAAATTATTTTGAAGAGATTGGCGTGTATGAAAACAAAAGAACAGAAGAAAATGTACTTGTACGAATATTCTAGTATGCCAGATGCAGAGATCACATTGGCCTTCCTGAATCCCCCAAATCGCCCAAGCCAGAATGACTTCTCGTGTTGCAGGGTTGAAATAGGTGAATCAGTACCGATTGATGAGTCAGATAACACTGCAGAAGAATCAGCTGCATTTGCACGGATTGGTATGGTTGAAGCCCTCCTAGAACTGCTATATCTGATCAAAGAATGCTTCCTGTGATACCTTATGCAAAAGAATGTCACTACAGCCAAAGCCACTCCAATCACCAGTCCTACTGATATCCCAATTATTAAGCCCGAGGACTCCTCATTCATCTCTGGCTTCCCAGCTAACTATAAATTTTCTGTTATTAAATCATCCATCCATAAATCTGCAAATTCGGAAAAAATGCATAAACATGAACAAGTCCTTATCAAGCTCACCAGTTGAGCTACTTGAATTCACATAAACATGAACAAGTTACATGGGACGACAATGAATTCAGGAATAATAGCAAAAATGGTGGAGGTTTTCCTGTTCACTGGACAATACACCAAGCAGGACTTTCAGAGACTAGAGTGTTAGTAGCAAACCGGTCGAAATATTCACTGGTTCGTCACGTGCATTGAGACATAAGCAAACCAACAAGCAACAGCCGATTCATCCTATTTCTAGTCCTAAGCACCAACGATCCTATAGTTCACTCGTGCAAACAAGTTGCCTAAAAAGGGCAGAAAATAAAAGATCCGAAGTTTCACCTCAAAATGTTTCGAAGTTCAGAATAAATAGAAACATGAATTCTCGTCAACCAACAAAAATTGAAGCAATCTAAAACACAACTGACCAAACGAATCGTCATCCCCAAGTTTGGTATCAGGACAGGAGATTATTTCACAACACTATAAAAACGAGATTTATTACCACATCCACCCCAAAAAAACAAGTGCTAGAAAACAGCAAAAATAAACTCTCCGCATCGCAAATCAGAGGTAGAAGAACGTACTAACACCCGTCGCAGATTCGTATTCTTCTTCTTCTCTTCTTCCTTGTCCTCCCGTTCTGATACCGCTGACTCCGAAGTAACAGCGCGCGTAGGAGTTGAAACGTACAAGTTCGTGGTCAATAACTTCTGTAGAAATGATGAATGCGCCAAGTGTGTGAGGAAGACGAATAAGAATCAGATTGCAGGAGTGCGTTAGAAGACTCCACGTCCAGTTTACAGTTTTTCTTGGATCTCGGAAAAGTAGATTCTGGAGTGCTGGGATTTGGTCCTGAAATTTTTAAAATTTTGGGTAAGGCAGATGCGCGTGAAGTTGGAAACTTAAACCAGCAAATGCTTCATTTCCCAAAATGCCCTCACCCTGGCGTCAAGTCAACGGGAAGATTTTTGTATCAACAATACTTTTTTTGGGATAAATTTTAATCAACAATACTAGTAGAAAATTTTTATGACGACGTCGTTTTATATTTTCTATTTTTTTTTTTTACTTTAGATATTACGAAACGATGTCGTTTCATTAATCATATAGAATGTTGTATAAAATTTTTTTTTATGACTAGCATTTTCCCATTTTTTATATGGTAAATATTAAAATCCGGCCTAAGTTCTATTTTGATTGTTTTACTTTTTATTTTTAGAAACTATAACTTCTAAAAAATAACTATAACAATTTTAAAGTTAAATCAAACTTATAAATAAGTTACAAAATATAATTATCATTATTTTTTATCTTGATTAGTTAAATATATGTTTTTTAATATATCTACACGACCTAGTTAAATATATGTTATTTTGGTAATATATTATTAATTTAGTAATATATAATATAAAAATATTTTAAATAATCATCTTTTAATAACTTGCATAAAACACTACCAATTTTACAAATAAGGAGAAGTATAAGAAAATGTGCATCCTACCCTCTACGGAAACTATCTCCCAATTCTGTTGTGGGGTGGGGGTATGATTGTGTACATCCTACCCTCCCCAGACCCTGTCTAAGGGCGGGATTCATTGGGTATGTTTGGTTTGGTTTGGTTTATAAGAAGGTGTGCACGAAACTAGGGGTGGATATTCGGAATTCGGGATCAGGATTCGCTAAATTCCGATCCCGTCCCGTTTTGGTTCGGGTCCAAAATTTTGGATCTGATCCCGTCCCGAAGTTCGAAATCCCGAAGTTCGAAGTCCCGAACAAGTCATCGGGACAACCATCGGGATGGCATGGCCCGAGGTCTGAATTTAAAAAAAAAATTAATGTTTATTTTTTGTTGTATAACTTGAAAACAAACTTAAGTCTTGATTAAAATCCATCCCAAAAAAATCAATTCCCTGAATTGTAAACAATCAATTAAGACATAAATTAAAATTAATTCCCTGGATTCCAACCAATTAAGACGTAAATTAAAATAAATTCTCTGAATTTAAATAACCAATTCCTTGAGGTGCAAGATCAGAGAATAACTAAGTGAAGTTTTTATAACAAAAAGAAGAAATCACAAAAAGCTAAAGCAAATAGAGAGTGCCCCAAAAGTAAAACTACCTAGATCAGAACAACATTAAAGCAACATAATCCAACAAAGTACGAACCAAACTAACATAGTCCAATAACCCACCAAATTAAATAAAACAAGCAGCATGATTCAACAAAATGTAGAGCTTGGTTCTCATTTATCCTGGTTGATCTTGATTCCCTCAAGCATTGCTTCAGGATTCGATGTCATGGTCCAACCCAACGATAAAACTAATTTATTTAATATTTTATTATTTTTAGTTCGGGCATCGGGTCTGTCCCATTTAAAATGGGATATGTCTGATCCCGTTTCGAACTAGGTTTGGGACCTGTTTTAGGGCCCAAATCCATCCCGAATTCCTTTTTTTCGGGCTTCGGACCTGCCGGGCCTCGGACAATCCCGAGGCCCGAAGGCCATTTACCCACCCCTACACAAAACAGGACATTAGAGATTTTTGTCTACGGCCTAAATTGAATTAATCAATAAAAATATTTATGCACAATAGAAAAAAAAGTCTAATGTTTCTGCAGAGTTTTGGCGACTTCGTTAACGAGAATTAACTCTTTTCTTATAGCTAAGTAGCTCTTTATTAGGGTTCTACAATTTTTCGACTACTAGCATTAAACTTTTGATCTCATATGTATGAGCTTTACAGTGGTAGTTTTAATTCCGATAATAGGCGGTGACAATAGTGTTAAATTGTGATATCCATTACAAATTTTCCAAAAGTTGATTAACACTCTTCTATCTTAAGATAAGATCCGTATTATACAAGAGTCAAATTACCGGCCAAAATCCTTAAATTTTGAATTCTTGGTACATTTGTTCGTGACCTCTCTTTGAGTAGTCATATAGGGCATTACCTTTTGAAACAATATTTGTACCACTTGTGAGGTGTCATAATTTAATTGGATGAAATATTGAAGTGTTAGATGGAGTTAAAGTTTATGTACCCCCTTGTACTATAAATATTAATTAACTTGCACTCATTTACTTTCAAAAGAACCAATTTACCCACATGTACTTTCATAAAAAGATTCTCCACCACATAAATATTTTTTTATTTTATTATTTTTTTACTAATGACCAAATTGCCCTTTATTTCTTTTAATGATCTTCGACGTAAACTTGAGATAAAAAATAATTGAACCCACTTTCTCTCTGTTAATGATCTCTACGTAAACCTCAAATAAAAAATAATTTTCGCCATGAATTTGATGAACCCGCGTAGAGGGTCTTTTGGTCATTAGTAAAAAAAATAATAAGATAAAATATTTATGGGGTAAAGTTTATTTTTATGAAAATACAAGGGGGTGAATTGATTCTTTTGAAAGTACATGGGTGTATATTGATCAATATGTATAGTACAGAGGGCTAAATGGTCTTTCACTCTATTAGATGAAATGTGACATTGAATTTTACAATACTCAATTGGGTGCTTGACACATTAGTTAATGATGCCAAAAAGTTATGTCTCATATCATTTTCCCTCTCACCTTTGTCATTTGTTAGAATTTGAAGTCAAACACTCCAAAATTTTAAACTTGACAACTCTAAACCCGACAATCTTGAACACTTAATTAATAGTTCGCTGGAGAGATGCATCTTGAGAGGATATATCCCTATCATTATTTATGAGAGATGATGGGTAACAAGTGACGTATTCTGAAGGTCTGACTAGGGAGTGCGTTTCATATAGGGTGTAGATTTTGGGGGTATCTGGGGATCAAAATAGAGAGTGCGGGGGAGTGTATGTCCAAGGAAAATAATTTATGGGGTGCAAGTGCACCCCCACGCCCCCCAAACCTCCACCACTGTGGGTAACCCACCAAATATAATCAAGAAATTCTGTAAAATACGTTTTCATTAGTAAAATAACGATTTCTTCTCTTATTTTCGTTTTGGTTTGTAGTGGGTGGGTTGGTATCCAAAAAAAGGCCGTTATTTTTTATTACACAAACATATTTTACAGAAATTTCGGATAAAAATGGGGGAGTAGGAGATCTGCGATGAGTTTGTGTAACACTTTTGCGCGGACCAGCTAATCGGTCAATCTCGCAGTGCTACAAGGACACTGCATAATATGCGGTGACTTACTTACCCCACACTCCCCATTTTCGGAAAATGGTGGGTTACATATCATTTTTTTATTATTATTTTTCATAGTAACGAGTGTCTCAATGCAGATGTATCTCAATTCTCAATTCTAAAATCATGGCTAGCAGAAAAAATCATGGCTTTTCTACTGCTGGACCAGATCATAGAATCTGGCTCCCATCTTCAAAAGGTAATTTCACTACCTCTTCAGCTTATAGCTGGATAACAGCTTATCGATGGGAACCAGAACATCCTATTTGGAACTTATTTGGCGAGTACAAGCACCTGAGCGTGTAAAATTATTTCTATGGAAATTTATGAGAGGTGCCTTATGGACAAATTATGAACGACATAGACGGCACATTTCTGTCATCTTTGTGGCCATCCAGAAACGCTATTACATGTTTTGAGAGATTGTTATCGCAGTCAAATAGTATGGAAAATGATTGCACCTCATTTGCCATCAATCTTCTGGACTCAGGTATCTCCTTGCTTATGGTTAGAACAAAATCTTACTGTGATTACCTTAGCTGTGCAGGATGAAATTTCCTGGAGTTCCTGGTTTGTGAATACATGCTGGTCAATCTGGATGGTACGCAACATGGAGATATTTCAGGACATGGCAACATCCATTTCCAGTTTGGCTGTCAAAATCAAAGCTATGGTTCAAGAAAATCACAGGAATTTTCTTCTGTCAAGAAGAAAACAACTCAGACCTTTCTGTATTTTCTTTAATCAGAAAGGGGAATTAGAGACTCTATCTACATCAATTACTCCCCCAACTGGCGAGCTTTTGCCTAATCGGGGCAATGAGGAAGTTAGTACTCAACTTTGCTCATTACTAGTAGATGGTGCAGTATCAAAACACTCTAAACAAGCTGGCACTGGAGATGTTCTTCTAAATGAAAGAGGAGAATATATGGTTGCTTTTCAGAAGCGAATTGGTTATTGCAATGCTTTAGAGGCTGAGCTTTGGGCCATTATTACAGGATTAGAGATGTCCTTAATACATAATATTGGCCAGCTTGCTTGTTATACAGATTCACTCTCGACTTTTGAACTGATGCAGCAGGAGGAATCTGATCAGGGCATGTCTCATTTTTCCTCCCGGATTGTTGAACTGTGTAGACATTTCAAGTTGATTCAGTTTACATATCTCCTCAGGTTACAAAATATTCATGTAGATATGTATACTAAGTCGAGCCTTTTGCTGCCAGATTGGAATATTCATGTATACCATAATCCGGGAATCAAGCAATGGACTTGTGCTGCAGATGATCTACTTGCAGCACAAGTCTGCCCTTGCACCATGGATCAGGCTAATCATCTACCGGCAGTTTCATCTATGTTTCAGTTTGATCCACCTTGATGTTTTAAGTTGTTTTAGGTCTCTAAGTTCCTGTAGAGTGTAAACTCTTTTGGGTTTTAATGCCTCCCTTATATGAAAAAAAAATGATATATATCACTTTAAATTGTACCACTGTTGAAAAAAAAGTACCACTGTTGAGAGCTTGGGTCAAGGAGGAAGAAGAGTAATGACTTCAAGAATCTATCCAGTGATGGGCATCGACGGGGTGTTGCATTTATTCTTGTTTAATATATGGCACGAAAATAATGGCGTATTTTAAAAATGTCACAACCCGACCTTCTCGAGATCAAGGGTTGGTCCCGGCCTTGGGAAGGTTGGGAATTTTTAAATCCTGGCTTTCGAAGTTCGATTTTAATGATAAGATTAAGAAATCTCATCCTTTCCAAGGCCGAGACTTCCACTCTCATATGAGGATCTTAGATGAGCTCTGAATTAGGCTGTGATAGATGTGAGTTCATGAATTCCTGCAGGTAGTTCCACTTGAGGGTGAGGTACCCACCTTGAAATTTCTTATGGTACTGCTTCAAAAACACCAGTATATCTGAAAGATGTCATGATCATTCCTCAAGCTGCCGAAATGATTAACGGCAGCATATCCATGGCCTACACAAGCTTTCGAATCCTGACCTCGGGTTGTTGAGATCATTCCAGTAGCAGCCACTGGTCGCACTTCGTTGCCCACCCGCAGGGACTGCTTTGTCGTCACAGCAGGGCATATATCTTCAACAAATCTATCGATTTTGCGAGCTTCGTGCTATTCGGGATTGGGTACCAATTTTGCGAGCTTCAAAATGTGGATTGGGTCTAGTGTGCATAATCCTGGAGTTGGATGCCGGCAGTGACTCGGCGAATTCATGAGTTTTGAGAAGAAAAATGTGGTTCATCGCCCAAGGAAGATAGATACCACCTTTTACGTTTTTCACCAAGCAGACTAAATCGAAGACTAAATCGAAGACTGATTAAACGAAAATGGTAACCAATTCAACTGGCCATTACCAAATCCTCATCGAAGATGACCGCAACGAGCATAATAGTGACGCGGTGCTAGTGAAGAGTTCAGATCTGGATTGCAGTACCCCCGCCAACACGAGTGAAGAGTTCAGATCCAGAATTCTTCATGTTAGGGTTTAAGAGAAAAGAGACACACGAATTAACGTGGAAAAATCCTCCTCAATATAGAGAAGAAAAAAAATCACGGGAAAACAATTCTATTATGAAGTATCATTGAATACAAGTACATGAGGACCGATTTATATGTACAAATAAATAGAGTCCTAATTAGAGTCATATTCTAACAAATCTCCCCTTGACTCTACATCCATATAAATGTTTTCCATAAATCCCGAAGGGTGCTAAGCTCCGTGAATACCAACCAAGTCAAGGCAATGCTTGAACTTGGTATTAGATAATGGCTTTGT
>JAOYMZ010000339.1:7808-25766 GCA_025802335.1 Pinguicula primuliflora | reverse complement strand
TGTAACCTTGACAGTCTCCCAAGACTCTGGCAGAGACGTAAGCAAGAGAAGAGCGATAATTTCTTCGTCAAAATTTATGCCCATACTTGACAATTGCGTCACAACTCCTTGTAACTCATTGAGATGATCCACAATCGAAGTACCCTCACGATATCTCATCTGAACCAACTTATTTAAATGAAATAATTTGTTGTAGCCAATCTTTGAAGCATACATGCCCTCGAGTTTGCTCCATAAACTCCGGGCATGCATTTCATCATTTATATGATTATACACATTTTCTTCAACAAATTGTCGAATAAAGCTGCAAACTTGCAGATGTTCGAATTTTGATTCTTCATCTGACTTGTCTTTTGGTTTAGTCGATGCAAACACCGGTAGATGTATTTTCGTCACGAACAGAAGATTCTTCATCTTGCTCTTCCATTGGTGGTAATTTGTGCTATTTAACTTGATCATGTTGCCGGATTTCACCTCCATGATCTTCGATATTTTGACCGAGTGAGTAATAATCGGACTTATTTTCTGATGTGGAAGATCCACTTAGTGGCAATCACAGAGCATACGATAAGCAGATATACACACTCAACCTCGCTCCGATACCACTTGTTGGGCGCAGCAGATAAAATAATAATAATAGAATCAGGGAGGTGCAGTAAATAAATGGATATCGAGAATTTAACGTGGTTTACCTCAATCTTGGGCTACGTCCACGAGACAAACTCCGAACAAATTCTTTCACTATAAAATAGTAGGTACAAGAGAGTCTTCTCTAGAACTTCTAGAGCCTAACCAACACCGGAGATTTACCAAAAAATATTCTTCCAATATTTTTGTCACTCCCCCTAATATAGAAAATACCCTAAACAACTCTCTTTTCCTCACAAAAAAACTGTTAGTGTTTTCTTCTCTTGTTGTTGGTGTATTGAGAAGCTGAACGAATGCCTCTATTTATAGGCAAGAACATGAGCAGCAAACGCACCAATCTTGTTTAAAAAACAAACCATAACCTTTTTTACTTTGTCTTTGCTGAAAAAAAGACAAAATTTGAACCATTCTTTTCAAACTTCATTTAGTTAGATTGTCCCAATGGAAAGGGACCTATCACAACAATTTTTGCATTCTCTAATCCAAATGGCAGTACTCGTGTCTTCCTAGTTCATGTTCTATGTCTGTGTTCCAACAAGATCCACTGGCCGTTCCGTCTCAAAGATGGGGCCAGTAGGCCTCCCAAAGCAGGTGAGGTGTTGGATTTCGATATGCAAGGAGTTTGGAAGGAAATGGAGAAGCTGGTAAAAGAGAATCTCGTACGAGACATTGGAGTATGCAATTTCACGGTGAAAAAACTCGAGAAGCTAATGAGTATTGCTGAGATCAAGCCATCTGTTTGCCAGGTTTGAGAGCTTTTTTTGTTCATCCACTCGTGAAAACTTGTTCAACGAAAAGGATTTGCAGAACCCCTTTTTTTCTGGATTGATATGCAGATGGAGATGCACCCCGGATGGAGGAATGACAAGATGCTGGAGGCTTGCAACAAACATGGCATTCATGTCACCGTAAGAACGATTCCAGCAGCTCACATCAAGATAAGAAAAATGCGGTCTTGAACATTTTCCCAACAAATTAAGACGAATCTACACTCTGTACAGGCTTATTCACCATTGGGTTCGCAGCAAAATGGGCGTGATCTCATCCACGATTCGGTCGTCGAAAATGTTGCGAGGAAACTGAACAAAAGCCCGGGACAGGTACTCGTGAGATGGGCTGTTCAGAGAGGAACCAGCACCATACCAAAATCGAACAATCCTGATAGAATTGGAGAGAATATTAACATTTTCGATTGGGAAATCCCAGAGCAGGATTTCCAAGCTCTGTGCAGCATTCAATATCAGGTCCCTCATAAAACTTCATCATGTTCCATCATCCATGAGACCATGACGAGGTCAATGCCTACCCTTTTAGATGAGATGTCTTATTCTTTTGTATATGTGCAGAAGCGAGTTTTGGATGGTGAAGGGATGTTTGTTAATCATGCCGATGGACCTCTGAGAAGCGCAACTGATATCTGGGATCACGAGGACTGACAAAATGTGAATTCCCTCTAGTTTTTTCTGCATTTAATCTTGATTTGTCCTTTGCTGTATGGCAAATAAAAACGAGAAGAATTAGGGTTGAGGTTACACATTTACAATTCGGTTAATCCGGCCAATATGCATCTATGTATAACTTTGACCTGTCGAGTGCAGATAACCTGCTTGATGAATTGCATGTTCAAGCATTGATCCCTGATATTGACCTTTTACAAAGTTGGGAGAGATATCCCTTTTCCTTTCTTATGAGCTGCTATAGTAGCCCCCCAATTTCAGCTTTTGTACCTGTTGCATTGCTCTTTCTGAATAAGAACTTTACCACCTGGACATATTTGTTCGAAAGTTTTCTCCATCTATCTTTGAGTATGTGTATGTGTGTGATTCAACCAATTCTAGGATGAACTTACCATGAGTTATCTCAATTGCAAGGAAAAGTAAATAGAAAGTAAATAGCTTGGTCTGGTGGCAATTAAGTGAACTTCTGAATAAAAGGTCTTGAGTTCAAACCCCAACAAAAGTGCTTACCCAGACCTAATCCATAGGAGCCTTTGAGCTAGGTGCAGGCCCCTATATTAGTCGGGAGTGTAAAAAGCTCTCAGATATTGGGAAGGAGCGAAAGTATTTTTCCCAACTTACCTACCTAAAAAAAATGGAAAATAGATCGCAGCTAGCTTGATTGTAAGCAAATGAAGGTCAATTGGGACTCCCTAACTACTTGATGGGATGTGTCACCATACAAGGTTTGACAGCATAGCCTCATCAATGGTAATCTAATTCTTTGGTCACAGATAATTCCATGACCTCCGATTGGACTGACTATGGAAGAATGCATATTGGTTTCCTACTTTCCATGAAATAAAAGCAATTTTGACCCTTAAGTGATGGCCATCGTGGACTCTTCAACACAATCTTGCAATATTGGAAATAAATGGATGGTTACCATTTACCCACGGAGTGGAGAGCAGTCACTCCAGAGGAGAAACTATGAGATGACTTACGATTATATTATCATATCGTGCCAGATTTGGTTGAAATTTTTCTTGCAGATACGTCTGGAATTGTTTGATTCGGAAGGTGTTTCAACTTTCAAGACGATATAGCATATGCCTTCTTGTCACGAGAAAAGGGTAAATGGGTAAGTCTCAGTGCATGGATTTTGCATTGGAAAAGATGATGATACATGCTTTAATTAACTCAATTCCCATCAGTATTTGCGTAAGATACAAGTGAAAGTGAAAGATTTCCAACTTGTGTTTCCAATTTCCCTTTGTATAATATATTGTATACCCGGAATGTTTCTCTTATAAGCCATTCGGAAAGTACCCGCAGCTGAGGATTTCCACTTACTAACTTTCTAGATTTGCAGACTGCCGTACCGTAGCAGAATAACTGAACAGGAAAATAAAAGGAAAACATATGTGATCTACATGAAGCTTATGCTGATCATTAAAGGTCAGTACCCACATCAGGATTTCTTCTGAAGCTCTAAGCATTACCAGAACAGAAAAACTACAAGCTAAAGTAATCTGTTCAAATCGGGATTTAGGCCTGATGTTGAATCACAATGTAGTCATATGATCATATGCTGCATATTTGATCAAATATAATAGTATAATGAAGGTAGACGGAGCTGAAAATCTAATTCATTAGTTTTGCACTTCACTTTTTATGGTTAAGCTTCCTGTTTATTCTATGGAGCTATAATCCTATTCAGAATAAGTAACATAACTTGATCTGTAAAAGTGAAGTTTAGACATTACCATTGATATTCACGGTTTACCTGAGAAAGGATCTTCACGCGAAAGATGATCCTCACCTTCAGCTTCACATGTCTACAATCAAGATTGAGTGGACATGATGGGGAAGAGGGGCACATGAAGCACTAACTCATCTGATTCCAATGAAGCTCGCCCAGAAAAGTGTGCATGAGTTAGTATTGCACGTGCCCTGCTTCTCCATCTTGCTCCACTCATCTTCTAAAAGTTGAAACAATCAATGAAAGATAACCCACACACAAACTGTGCTGCTTCTTTCTTTTGATGTGCTTCATGCTTGACGATATAAAGTAGTAAGTAAACTTTGTCTTCCTGGTCAGCTATTTATAATACAATATAGCCAAACAGGAGGCTGTCCTTCAACGGCAATTCCAAAACTGACCTTCTGAACCACAACAGGAGGTTCGTATTAGTATTTTCAGCCACCCTTTTTGGGGATTTGCAATATAAGCATATTCCATAAGTTTTTTTTTGATAGGCAAAGGTATTGAATTCTGTACCTCTACATTGGAAGTGGAAGGTACCCAACTCATCTGTTAAGCTAATTGGGTTTGATAACATATTCCATAAGGTTGCATGATAGAAAGTGAAGTGGGTCCTCTGTTTTCTTTTGCTGCCTAGAAAGGGTTTTCCTTAAGACAAAAATAAGAGGACCACTATCTAAAGTATTGGTACACTGATGTTTTGCACATTACTTTAGATCACAAGTGATGTTTTTTTTGTTCACTTTTTTGCTGGTGGCGAGTCTTGATCAAAGAGTTTATTGAGTTTGGAGGCAACCTGTTTTGTACCATGAAAATTTCAAATAGTAAAATAGGAGGAGTGTCAATCAATGGACTTACAATACTGTTTCCGTGTGCGCAGGTACGAGTACAAAAGCATCGGCCTTATAAAGAAAGCCTCATCCTACCATCATTCTTTTTGTTTGCCAGCACAATTTTGACATGTTGTTCTATGGTGGTTACGTTGATTGAATGCGAATGAGTCCATAATCCTCGTCATTATATTTTGTCAAGAACCAACAATGGTTGGTATCTATCATCCAAGCTTCTTTTCTGTTCTCTCCTTTTCCTTCCACCCGCAGCTGGTTTGATTGAATACGTCTGTAGATGTTGATTTGTGTGGTGGAGTGAAGGTAGTGAAGAACAAATCGGACCATAAAACTGGAAGGACCAATTATGATGTTACACTTTTTGCACTTTAGTCATATGTAACACACAATTGTCCGCAAAAGAAGAAAAACGTAAGACGATTTTTAAATTAGTAGTTCACACTATTATTATCACGTGATTTTTTTCTATAACAGGATATCCTCCTTCATTTAGTTTCAGTGTCCCAGAATCTTCGAGTCTTATTACAGTGAGAAATACTAGAGTGAAAAATAGAGAGTTTGAGTATTTATCCTTTATTCTCTAGAGAGATTACAAGCGGATCTCTTAGTGATTTAAAGAGGTTGTAGCTCTTATATTCTTTCATAGTGGATTTCTTCTATCCCTGCTTGTGATTTTTCTCTTGATTTGTTTAGGAGTTTTCACGTAAATCTTTGTGTTATATTTATCTTCAGTATTATTTCCTACAAATTATTAACTGCGGTTTGGCTTTATCCGCCTTATTTTCACAACAATTGGTATTAGAGTTTTCGGGTTCGTAATAGAAGCTATGACGACAAAGTTTGAGTTGGAAATATTCAATGAGAGTAATTTCTCGTTGTGGAAATTGAAGATAAAAGTTATCATGTCCTGCGAAAAGATAATTGTCTGACAGTTATTGGTGACCGACCAGGGGATGTTAAAGATGACAAATGGACCAAGATAGATGGAAATGCTATAGCTACTATACATCTGCCTTTAGCAGATGGTGTATTATCTAGCATCGAGGAGAACAAGACGACAAAGGAGATTTGGGATCATCTCAACAAATTGTATGAGGCAAAATTTCCTCACAACAGGATTTTTCTAAAGAGGAAGTTATACACTATTCGTGTGACTGAATCTTCTTCTATGACGTGGCACGTGAATATTCTAAATACTCTATTCTCGCAACTCACATCGTTGAGTTACAAGATTGAGTCGCAGGAACGTGCTGAAATCTTACTGCATAGTCTACCTGACTCGTATGATCAACTTATCATCAACCTGACCAATAATATCCTCACGGATCATCTAGTCTTCGACGATATTGTTGTCGCTGTTCTTGAAAAAGAAAATTGGCGCAAAAAATAGGGAAGACAGGCAGGCGGCTTCGCAGCAAGCGGAAGCCTTAGTGGTGATAAGAGGCATATCAACGGAACGTGGCTCAAGTGGAAGCCAGAACCAGGGTAAGGCAAATCTAAAAGTAAGAATGGTTTGAAGTGCTACAGTTGTGCAAAACTAGTCACTTCAAGAAAAATTGTTGGAATTCAAAGAATTTCACTCCTCAAGGAAATGTTGCAAATCGTTTGGGTGAAGGAGCGACTCTATGTTGTGAGGCGGCGACGACAAATGAAGGCAGACATAGATTTGCTGATATGTGGCTCTTCGATTCGTAAGCTACTTTTCATATGACCTTTAGAAGAAAATGGTTTCACCATTATGAACCAGTCTCAGGAAGATTTGTGTTCAGCTATACCAATCATGCTTTGCAGATCGTTGGTATTGGAACCATCAACCTGAAGTTGCATGATGGCTTGGTATGCACTATTTAACAAGTGCGGCACGTAGATGGTTTGAAGAAGAATTTATTGTCTTTGGGACAATTCGATGATCTCGGGTCCGATTAAAATTGAGATGAGGATTATGAAAATAATTTGTGGCACGCTTGTGCTTATGAAGGGAGAAAATCTTCTCTATTTTATGGGATGATCAGAATCATGGTTTCTTTTCTGCCTCCTGTGGAGTCAGACAGGGGGATCCCCTATCTGCTGCGCTTTTTGTTATAACATCAGAGGCATTGAGTAGAGGACTGGATCAATTGATTATTGATAAATCATGGTGCTCTTATCAGCCCCCGAGAGGCTGTAGTCGAATCTCTCATCTGGCTTTTGCGAACGATCTGTTATTGTTCACTAAAGGTACAAACAGAGCTGTCTCTGAGGTATTCTCATTGCTGCACGAATACGAGTTGATGTCTGGTCAGAAAATAAATCTGTCTAAGAGCAGTTTTTTCATATCAGCTAAAGCCTCTCCTGAGCAGATTGCAGATGTTGCTTCTTGGTCTGGTATTTCCCACAGTCCTCTCCCCCATGTTTATTTAGGGGCGCCCTTATATAAAGGCCGTAAGAAGTCAAGCCTGTTCTCTTCATTGATCCTGAAAGTAAAGAATAAGATAGATAGCTGGAGCAGCAGTTTCCTCAGCATGGTGGGAAACTTGTTTTGATTCGACATGTCTTATCCTCTATTCCTATTTATCAGTTTATGTCGTTGTTTCCGAGCAAGTTCATCCTCAAGCAGTTGGAATCCATTTTTGCAAATTTCTTATGGAATGAAAAGGGTCAGAAGAAATGTCACTGGACATCGTGGAAATGGATATGCTTGCCTTTGGATGAAGGGGGCTTGGTATTCGGAGACTTCATGATATCTGTATGGCAACCTCGATGAAGTTGTGGTGTCTCTTTACAAAGGGGGATTCTATCTGGGCTTCTTTTATGGCTCAAAAGTATGGACTTCGTTCAGATCACTTTGGCTTTGTGAGAACCTGGACGAGCTTCCACACATGGAGGAGAATGTTGGAGATCAGAAGGATTATGACTGATAACATCCATTGGATTATTGACACTGGCAACTTAGTTAATCTGTGGCATGATAAATGGCTCATGGGGTTTGGTTTGAGTGGTTTTGCTCCTCTTGGTAGCAATGAAATGCTGGTCCAATCACTAACTGTGCTTAACTCCTGGGATTTGTCTACTTCATCTCTTCCTGAAGTTGTGAAAGATGCCATTCATGCTGTGGAAAGGATTACTGCGAATGACAGGCCGGTATGGACCCTTACTAATGAAGGTAATTTTAGTTTCAAAATAGCATGGGACCTCATTCGCCATCGGGCAGTCAAGAGCAGCACGTTCAAACAAATCTGGGATTTCTCTATTCCGGTAAAAGTCAGTCTGTTAATGTGGAAGGCACTACAAAATGCTTTGTCGGTGGACAAGATTATTCAAACCTGGGGCATAGTGCTGGCATCTTGTTGTGTTTGCTGTTTGCACAGTCCACAAGAGGAATCAATAATTCATCTCTTAGTTACTGGGGAATTGGCTCTATATGTTTGGCAGTATTTTGAGAGTAATTTCAACATTACTTCTGTTGTTGCTTCCCTGGAGGAAAAGATTTCCCAGTGACAATCTCTCTCTGGTGGGAAATTCATGTCTTACTGTCGGGAAAGAATCCCATTGGTTGTATGCTGGTGTATTTGGAAGCAGAAGCATCTAGACGTTGCAGGAAGCAGAAGCATCTATTGCATATGGAGAATCAACTACAATGCAATGACACCAGAGGCTTAAACATATGTCAGAACAAGGTCTGAAGGTTCTTGTCGAGCAAAAGCGACTACCAGGCTTCAACAAGGTGATCTCACCCTTTTGTCAGGATTGTGTTACTAGCAAGCAGCACCGATTGAAGTTTAACATATCAAGCTCTAGAAGTAAGGCTATTCTAGAGTTAATTCACTCTGATGTATGGCAAGCACCGGGTGTATCCCTAGGAGGTGCGAAGAACTCTGTGTCATTTATTGATGAATATTCCGGGAGATATTTGGTGTATCCAACCAAGATGAAGGGAGATATGTTCTCAGAATTAAAAGTTTTTAAAGCGCGAATAGAGCTTGATTCAGGAAAAAAATCAAGTTTTATTTTGTATTAATGAAAATGAATCAAGTACTTGCTGACAGATAATGGAGGAGATATACTTGTTATGAATTTGAAAACTTCAGTAAAAGAGAAAGAATCAAAAGACAGTTCACTATTGCATACACTCCTCAGCAGGATTAAGTGACAGAGTGGATGAACAAGATCTTGTTAGAGAGAACAAGATCTTGTTAGAGAGAACAAAAGCCATGTTGGAAGCTGCAGGCCTTGACAAGAAATTTTTGGCGGAAGTAGTCAACATCACCTGTTATGTGATTAATCGGGCCCCATCAATCACAATCGAGTTGAATGCACTGATGTAGATGTGGACTGGAAATTCAATGGATTATTTCAACCTTCATATATTTGAAAGTTCGATATACGTGATGTACAATGCCAAAAAACTACAAAGTTGGATCCGAAATCCAGGAGGTGCTTGTTCTTGGGGCATGCTGATGAAGTCAAGGGGTATCGCCTGTAAGACCCCACTGCCCACAAGGTCGTCATCAATAAGGATATTATCTTTATAGAAGATAAGATACAAAGGAACGAGGGAGACGATGACACTGAAGCAGGAAGTTCAAAGACTACAAATGTGTAGGTATAAAAAGAATTTTCTCCTGAAGTTGCACCAGAGCACGAAGAATTTGAATCAGAGGATTCTGAAGTTCCACAAGAAGTTCGTCAATCAGAACGAGTAAGATCTATACCACCTTGGCACTCAGATTATATTGTGATGAGTAATGTTGCGTACTGCCTTCTAACCGAGGATGGAGAGCGATTAATTCTCCAAGAAACACTGAGCAACTCAGATGTAGCTCAGTGGATCGCAATAATGCAGGAAAAATGGAAGCTCATCATAAGAATAAAACATGTGAACTTGTGGAATTACCACAAGGAAGGAAAGCCATTGGAAACAAATGGATTTTCAAAATCAAGCGAAATGGTGATGATCAAGTGGAGCGATATCGTGGTAGATTGATGGTGAAAGGATATGCTCAGAAAGAAGGCATTAATTTCAATGAGATATTTTCACCTGTGGTACGACTGACGACAATTCAATTAGTCCTGACGATGTGTGCAACATTTGAACTAAATTTAGAGCAGCTAGATGTGAAGATTGTTTTTCTTCATGAAGATCTTGAAGAAGAGATCTATATGCTCCAGCCAGAAGGATTTGAAGCAAAAGAAAAGAAGAACTTGATTTGCAGGTTGAACAAATCTCTATACGGTCTCAAACAGGCACCGAGATTGTTGGTACAAGAGATTTGATTCCTTCATCATGAGCCTTGGATACAACAAACTCAATGCAAACTCTTGTGCATATGTCATGAGGTTTGGTGATAAAGATTTTATCTTGTAGCTGTTGTATGTCGACGACATGTTGGTAGCAGACCCCAACAAAGATTTTGTCGAAGAAATGAAGGCACAGTTGGCTAGGAAATTTGAAATGAAGGACTTGAGACCGACAAAAAAGATTCTAGTAATGCAAATTCATTGAGAGAAATAATAGAAAAATTTGGCTTTCCTAGAAGAACTATCTGAAGAAGATATTGCGGTGTTTCAACATACAAGAATGTAAGGCAATTTCTACCACTCTACCTATTAATTTCAAGTATTCTTTCAGTATGAGTCCTAGATTTAGTGTATGGAAATCATGGTTTCTCAGTTACAGGTTCTACCCTGCCACAACAGAATCTCTCAACTGACCATATCAAGGAGTCAGTTTCATCTATTAATTATACAGAACCTGGCTCATTGCTTATTGTAGAGAAGCGTGGACGACGCCCTGGTTTTAATAATAAACCACCAATCCATCCTCAATCTAACTCTGTTCCTACTTCTGGAAAGTATAATGCGTTGGATATGAATTACCAAACTTTTAGGCCACAGTCTTCCAAATTTATTTCTGAATCATCCCATGGACCAGCTATAACGGCTCAACAATTCCGTTATAAACCTAAAGACTCCAAAGGTAAAGGAAAATGGAAGATCCGAGGCTTAGAAACATTAGACAAAGTTGGGCCTACTAGAAATTCCTCAACAACGATCTCTAAACCAACTTTTCAATCAGGGCATATTTCTCAGTCATCCATTGCTTTTGATACATCTTCTTCACATGATGCTCTTATACAATCATCTCATGTTGTTGTTAATGTTGAGCATCCTACTGTCAGTGTACTTGCTAGTTCTTCAGGTGCTGCTAATGTATGTACTCAAAATGTTCCTTCAAAAATACCTGATGCTAAAGGCTTCTTTTTAGCAAAACAACATCTACTTATAACCACAGACAAACGACTACCTACATCAGATCAGAACATTTCTTCTGACTCTATAATGGAAGGTATGGAATCAGTGGTGAATGACTCTTCAGAGATTGTTCATATACCTCCATCCTTAGCTGGTCATGAGCCAATGGGAAATTCTGTCTGATTTTCGAATCAACTGCTTACCTATCAATGGATATGAATTTTCTAGCATGGAATGTACAAGGCATTAAAAGTGCCAAATCTCTTGCTACTTTACATACGCTTATTTTGACTCATAAACCAAGTATCCTCTTTCTTCTGGAGCCTAGAACTAGTGGTTTGACTGCGGATGACATTATTCATCATATCGGCCTTGGATTTTCTAAATCATTTCGAGTAGAGGCATAAGGTTTTTCTGGAGGAATCTGGATTTTATGGCGTTCTGAATTTTCTATACAAATCTTATATTATGATTGGCGGACTGTTCATCTTGCATTATGCCATAATGATATTTTCAATTTTGCTCTTACTATAGTACATGGATCCCCTAATCCTTCCATCCGTCGTACTCTTTGGTCCAGATTATTGAATATAGCAGCTACTATTCATCTTCCATGGTTAATTTTTGGTGATTTTAACTCAGTTCTATCTCCTGATGATAAGTCGGGTGGTCGTCCTTCTCTAGGTTGTCCATCATTTAGATGATTTATTAACTCTGCAAATCTATCTCCACTAACTTTTTCTGGTTCCCATTTTACTTGGAGACGAGGCTGCTGCTACGAACGTATTGACTGAGCATTTATCCTTAATTCGATGAGAATTTCTTTTTCGCATTGTAATGTCCTTCATCTTCCTCGAGTAGCTTCAAATCATTCTCCCCTACTTGTATAATTACTAAATTCTAATCATGTTTCTTCTTCTACTATGTTTTTCAAGTTTTTGAATGCCTGGAGCTATCACAATGCTTGGCATTCTTGGTTTGCAACAAACTGGCGTTTTGATCTTCCATTACTATCAGCTCTTCAGTTTCTGCATAATGCATTATCCTCCTGGAAATATGATATCTTCAGTGACATTTTTAAGAAGAAAAAACTCTTCTGAAACGTCAAAGTGGTATTCAGCAAGTACAAATGGCAGGCAGTTCACATTTTCTACATAAGCTTGAGTTAAGACTACGAACTGAATATGAATCTCTATTAGTTGATGAAGAATTGTTAAAGAAACAAAATGGTCACGGCAATTGGGTGACTATGGGGAATAAAAACAGTCGATTTTTTCATTCCAGGTTCAAGGATAAGAAAAGTTCTGTTAAACCAAGACATATTCAGCTAGTTGTCAGAAGATGGAGTTCTGATCCTATACTATTATTACAGGAAGCCAATCTTTATATATAAACATCTTGGAGCTTCTAAACACCTTTATACGAAACTGTTGGTCATTTTCCAGCTTTATCATCAACCCAGTTTGCCATGTTGAATAAGGAGGTTGATTTAGAAGAGATCAAGGTTGCTATTTTTAGTATGGATCCAGACAAGGCTCCAGATCCTGACGGTTTCACTGCTGATTTTTATCAAACAAACTGGAATATACTAGTCTTATCTTTTTCTGCCTTTACAGAACAGATTTTCTAGCAGGCACAGTTTCGGTGGAAGCCAATCAAAGAATGATTTCTCTTGTTCCTAAAATCTCAAATCCAGAATCCTTTGATCATTTCAGACCTATCAGTTTGATAAACATCTGTGCTAAAGTTATTACAAAGATTGTGGCTAATCGACTCAAGCTTATCATGCCTCATCTAAGAACCCGAGAACCAATCAAGCTTTATACGTGGAAGGAATATAACTGAGAACATCTTAGTAGCACAAAAAGCTCTTCATTCGATGCGAACTACAAAAGGAAATCGAGGCTATATGGCGATAAAAATAAATTTAGCCAAAGCATTTGATAAAATGGAATGGCATTCATCTTAGAATCCTTACTTGATGCAGGTATTCCAGAGTATCTTAGAAATGTTATCATGTCTTCTTTGTGCAACAGTACTACTCAGCTGATTTGGAACAACAACCGTGGATCGAAATTTACACTACGACGTGGAGTTCGTCAGGGTGACTGAATCTCTCCTTGTTCATTATCTGTAGGGCACGATTATCACACCTATAAATCTGTCTATGCAAACAGGGATCTGGAGACCTTTGACCTTTGGGCGAGTTAAATATCCTTTATCACACTTACTTTTTGCGGATGATCTTATACTTTTTCTGGAATGCTCAACAGATCAGGCTAGACTTGTAGTACAGCTACTGCATTCATTTGGTATATCTTCTGGACAGACGATTAATACCAATAAATCAGTACTATGGACTTCTCCTAATGTAACTGAGTCTCTTGCTTCAGAGGTAGAAACCATTTTGGGTATTCATCGGGTTGCTAATTTAGGTGTATATCTGGGGGTGCCTCGCATCAACAAATCAACTTATGAATTGCAACTTGTGAAACTGAAAAACCGAATTCGGAAATGGAATCCTCAGAGTATTTCTATGGCAGGTAGAGTTGTTCTTAGTAAATCTATTCTATTTGCAATTCCTATTTATCAAATGCAGTCATCCCTACTACCTCTACGTATTTGTGATGTTATTGACAAAGAAATTCGTTCCTTTATTTGGGGCAGTACAGATCATAATCTGGGCAGATCTCTTCTCTGCTGGGAGGAATGCTGCCAACCCAAAAACTGTGGCGGACTTGGACTTCATAAAAGTTGTGATATTAACCAGGCACTTATGTCCATGACTGCTTGGCATCTTTATCTCTGGACGACATACATTGTGGATCTCAGTGTATGAAGCTAAATATTCATTTTGTGGAACTGAACTGATCAGGAAGATACAAAGACCTAAAGGTTCCTTTATCTGGCAATCCATGCTAAAAATATTGGAGTTTATCAAAACAGGAAGCATTTGGGTACTCGGAAATGGCTCCCAAATCCAATTATGGACGGATATTTGGAAACCGTTTTCTGTTCCTCTTAATTTTATTTCTCTTAATCCTGTACCTAATGATCTTTTATCTCTTAATATTGTTGATTTTGCTCTCTGCTCAACAGAATGGGATATCACTCGACTACGCTACTGGTCACCAGAACCTGTAGTCCAGCAGATACTATTTATACCTCCCCCAACTGAGGATGGAAGTATTGATCAACTAGCTTGGCAGGGCACTACTTCGGGGAAGCTTACTACCGCATCTGCTATGTCTTTGATTACTTTTTCTAGACTTGATCCTAAAGATGAATTATGTGATACTCTGTGGTCACTCAAGTTACAGGAGAATATTAAGATGTTAATCTGGAAGATGATACGGAACTGCTTATGGACAAACTCCGAGCATTTTTGCAGATGAATCATTTCCTCAGCAGACTGCCACATCTGCCAATATCCGGAGACTTTGCTCCATGTTTTTAGAGACTGTTTTTTCAGCAAACAAATTTGGCAGAATGTTCCACAAGCTATACCACCTGATTTCTGGACAATACATTCAGCTGTGGATTGGATCCAGGTAAATCTTACATATTCTCAAAGTAATGCTAACTGGCCAGTTTTCTTTGGCATTACAGTTTGGAAGATTTGGACAGCAAGGAAGTGTGCCATTTTTCAAAATGTAAATACCACATCCACTTAACTAGGCACCAGCATTCAAGCTTGTTATGCTGAAAATCAAAAAAAATTCGCCATGCTTGCGGCTCAACATCATACAAAATCTGTAGCTCTCCGAGGATTGCCTCAGTGTGCCACAATCAACCTTGCTTCACCTACAGGTATTTTCGACTTTCTTCTCTATGTTGATGTTGCAGTCTCCTACTGCACATCAGCTGCAACGTATGGCCTGGCATTGCGAGACTCATCCGCCAGTTGGTTATGTGGATTTGCTGGGAAACTTGATATATGTACAGCACTGGCTGCAGAATTGTACGCAATTCTCCATGGAATTGAGCTTATTCTACAAAACCGATTACATAATGTTAAGCTCATGACAGATTGCCTTCAAGCTCTAAACTTATTATTGGGAATAGAGGAGAATGTTTACCTATCTCCCATAGTGCATCGTATTCGTCTTGCTGCTGAGCAATATTCTAATATTTTCTTTCAGTTCATACCCAGGGAGAAAAATTAGATTGCGGATGCTCTGTCAAAACAGAGGCTTAATCTTCCTAGTTTAATGCCGGTTGAAATTAAAGGTGAATTGGCATCTAACACATATGGTGATAGACAATCTCATTTTATAGTCATCGTTGATCATCATACACCATTTATGCTCCCTAGTGGAGCAAATGGATGTTCTCAAAACTCCTGCCCTGGTGAAGCTTCTGTAGGATATAATGATATTACAGCTAATGTAAATTTTGTATTTCAACATCATTATAATCTATACACTTTCTTAACTTTTACTATGAAAAAAAAATGGAGTAGTTGAAAATCTTGACTTTCATAATTAATTCCACAGCACTTTCTGTTTCTACTTTGTTTCTCTGTTATTTCCGAAAACCGACACACCAGCAATAACCTCTCAAAATCACTGTGCAAACAAATTCTCAAGCCCGACGAAGGAAGAGAAGAAAAAAACGGGATTGGGAAGAGTAGTTGAGTTCGATTGTGGAAGAATATGGCGGTAAGAGATTCAGTTCTGTTTCTGGCCCTAACTATTGTCTCATCGTTGATTGTCCTGCCGAAAGCCTTTGGAAATTCCGAGGGCGACGCGCTTTACGCGCTTCGTCGGAGTTTGTCCGACCCGGATAACGTGCTACAGAGCTGGGATCAGAACCTTGTGAACCCGTGTACCTGGTTCCATATCACCTGCAACCAAGACAACCATGTTACTCGCGTGTATGTATTGTTACTTGTATATGATCGTCTTTTGCTGAAAGATGAGCCAACTACTTTTCTTTTGTTCGATTTTTTTCCTAGCTGGAAACGTTTGATCTTTAACATGATGATGGATGTGAAGTTTGGCTCGATTCTTTTCCTCGTTGTGGTGTGGCCGGAAATTATTATGATTAGTTTGTCTGCGTTATTTGCTGGTCGTGCTGGTACTGTGAGACCGTAAAATGATGAGATATTTATCTTCTTCCACGCATTTAAGTGAATATTTTTGCATACAATCTTGCATATTAACTTTTTGCTGAATTAGTAGCCGATTCTTTGAGGGGGGCTGCTTCAAGCATTTTCTTTATAATTTTATGGATGGTTGTTAATGAACAATTTATTGATGTTGTTAGTTCTGTGTTTGGCTTTGGATCGAAGGGTTTTCACTTGAGGAAGCGGCATCTGATAAGTTGGAATGGAATTTATCTGATCTGATGTTTGTTTGATTTCAAATAATTGATTTGTCGATTTATATCGATGCTAATGTTGATGGTGCATCTTCACTTCAAGCTGTCTGACTGAGGATGCTGGTATGAAACTAACTTTCGATTTTTTAACTAAATGAATAGGGATCTCGGGAACTCAAATTTGTCTGGTCATCTAGTCCCCGAGCTTGGGAAACTCGAGCATCTCCAGTATCTGTGAGTTTATTCAACTTCTTATTTTTTACAATTGTCAGATGTTGCCAACTCTTATGTATTTCTGGGCCTTTTTGTTTCTGTTACAGCCTTTTTCTCTACTTGATAGTTGATTACCTTGCGACTAACTGGCCTCCTTTGTCTTGCAGGGAACTTTATAAAAACAACATTCAGGGGGTAATTCCTACTGAGCTGGGTAGTTTAAAGAGCCTAATAAGTTTGGATCTTTACAACAACAATATATCGGGAATAATTCCTTCATCTCTGGCGAATATGAAATCTCTGGTCTTTTTGTAAGTCAATAGTCTGATATTGTTTTCCTTTTTTACCTCTCCTAGTTGGCATTTTGTTGAGCGAATCCTTTTCAGTGCATCGTCAACTTTTGTACTCTTCTAACTTAATCATTTGGTCTCGTGGAGCTGAACCCAGAAATACTATAAGGCACCCATAAATGACACCTCCATTGCATAGGCTTGTGAGCACATGCACCAACATTGGTGTGTGTGCGTGCGATGGAGGTGCCATTTTTGGGTGCCTTATAGCATTTCTGATCCTTTTGTCCGTAATCCTCTGATATTTTTGGTTTTCTGTGATAGACGTCTTAACGATAATCAGCTAACTGGACCAATCCCGAGGGTGCTGTCTAGCATATCTAGCTTGAAAGTTGTGTAAGTATTAATTTTCTGTTGCGGTTTGAGTTATGCTGTACGGAATGCTGCTACTAAATTGCACTTCTTTTTGCAGAGATGTTTCAAACAACAAGCTGTGTGGTACCATACCAACAACAGGTCCTTTTGAGCACATCCCATTGAACAAGTAAGACATTTATCACTTTCTCTTAGCTATTTCTCCGCTCCTCTCCGATAATTGATCTTTATTTCCTTGTTGAAATCTGTTTTTAAATTAAACGGGAGGTTTGATGGGCATTAATTTTGAAAGTGAATCATCCTAAAGTTGGCTTGGCTCATCTGTGTCTCTATTTGTTTGGTGCGGTCATTAAACACGTCTGAACGCACTTCGAATTCCACTTGATTCTTTCCTTGTTTCTCCAGCTTCGAAAACAATCCCCGACTGGAAGGTCCAGAACTCCAGGGACTTGCAAGCTATGACACAAATTGCTCTTAAAGAACATAGCAGAAGATATAGACTCTTCTGCAGTAATGCTTGTCCTACTTTTAAGTGATGCCTGTCCTACTTTTAAGTCTTTGTTAGATTGAATGCCCAAGCCCTGTGAACCTGCTATAATTTCTGGTGTAAGCTGACGCTGATTGACCATGAATAATGATATATGACTGAAAATAGAAGCATGGTTCATGTTGTATTTGTCATGATTTCGTTCTTCTCCTTTCGTAAGACTTGAAATTGAGAGTTTAATTGAATGGGGAGGAGAAGCTGCTTTTAGCCACCACAATGATACATGCAAATGTTCTTCGACTGCTGGAAAGAGGAGTACTTGAAATATTCATTGACAGAAAGC